>JBAMCG010000115.1:4757500-4962500 GCA_037075325.1 Drosophila mayaguana | reverse complement strand
TTGGCATTGCCAGCGCCATAAATTATATAGAATCTAGGCACAAGGGACAGCCAGCGCTCGAGTCTAGGGCTGACATTAAAAGGCATTTTTAGTCATGGAAATGATGCGATGTCATTGCAGCTACGTGATCTGTGAAGTGCAGTTGTACATATCTTGGCGCTTTAACTCCGCTCTGCTTAAGGCAGCCAACAGTTGCCCAGTTGCAGTCGCTGCACTGCCAACTCAAGCGTAAAAGTCAATGAGCTGAGCTCCGTTGCAAACTGCTTGGAAAACTTTCGCCCTGCATAATATTTGATTCAAGTATTTAAAAGTTGATGCCAGCTAAGCTGAAGTTGGTTTTCACTCTGGCCTTGCCGTCCAATATGCAAACGATATTAGCTATTGATAAGGTGAAATATCCCCCACACACACATTTCGCATGCAAGACAACAATTTACATATTATCAAGATTTTCGTTGGCTTGTAAGCCTTTTTTCCCTTGCCTTTTCTCATTTCATTTTCTGTCTGTGTGTGTGCCTGGGCGCGTGTGTCTCATTATTGCTGCCAGTTTTATTGGCATTTCTACAGATTTTCAGCTCAGCTACGAAATGGCCAAGAAACAGGAAACTTTTGCTGATTTCATCAGTAAAACGCATTTCGTTACCTTGATTTTTTATGGGCTCGCAGTGAATGTGTTTCTGGCTGTGCATTAGATGTCGAAAGACTCCAGGTCCTCCTCTGGCGAATCCTTTTCCGAGCCATGCTTATCTGCCTCAAGCCCGACTGATTGGAATGGTTCATTTGACCACTTTCTGTTGCTGTTGTTGCTGCTGCTGTTATTGTTGTTGTTGTTGTTGTTGCTGGTGGCAAACTGAAGCGATATTTGATTTTTTATGTCTTGGCTACTTTTCTTTATTTGCTTTCAGACTTTTTACCTTAACCTCTGTCGCCGCCGCCTTTCGCTTAAAATAACAATTTCAAATGGATTTTATTGCCTCGGGGTTAGATTTGTGCTGCTGTCGCCCGCTGCTTTGCTTTTGCGCTTTATCGTTTTTGCATAAGCGCCGCTTGCCAATTCCTCGGCCACACATGCGGCTTAAATCTAGCCCTTAAAGCACTCAAGTGTCCCTCTCTCTTCTCACAGCATCCAAAAATATAATCGAAACGACAGCGCTTGCACAACTTTTCCCAGCAGACAATAATTGAAAACGCCGTGGCGGTCGCTGCGTTTGTTGGCCAACTTTGTGCTGCCATAAAATTTATGTTAATTGAAATTTATGTGCAGTCAGTGCTCGGCTGCAACAGCCGAGCAAACCAAACAGAGCCAGACACATGCCAAAAACACGCACACACACAAAAAAAATTGTGTATGTAGTGCAAACTTTGCGGTAGAGGCATCAAAACTCATTTGGCCAACGCATGTGTTGACCAAAAACTTGCGATTGCCAATTTTGGCTTGTGGTAAAAAGGGAGCTTTGATCAAAGTATATAAATATACATATGCAATAAGAGCTATTTGGCAGATGCTCTGCACAATATTTTCACGGCAGCAGGAGAAGGAAAGAGGGAAAATAAAAACCTAATGAAAGCTATTCCTATTATTCTCATCTTAAGTCACTTGAGTTTAGGCAAATGATGAAAGTAAATTTTAAAAATTAAGGAATGGGCAGTCAGCAGATAAGTGTATACAGCAGATAAGTGTATACAGTTATTATCGTCAGGGTGCTGAACAAACGATATTTCTAATAACTGAATTATCCTTTTAGGAAGAGCTACTGGCTGGCAACGCTTGAGTCTTATTTTCCTCGAAATAGCAGTGGATTTGAATAATTATGAAGATATTTATCACAAATACGATATTTATATTCTATGCAGCTCATACATTCAAATAATATATATATGCATTCTCTCGATAGCTAATATACATAACTGTATGTCTAGATTCTCAATTTTTTAGGTAGGTAATTTACATTACTTCATGTTTCATAAGGCGATAACAGATATCAATCTATCTATCTGCATTAACATCTGCTTCTGCTTTTAAAAACAAAATCTCTCTACCGAAAGGGACAATCATCTCAGCCATTAACAGCTGCTTATTGAACGCAGTTTTAGTTGCTCAACTGTTTATGCGCAGGGATTTTTGTTTTTTAAGCGATTATCGGCATTTGTATATTATTTTTTATGGCAATGCAAATTTGCAGCAGCGGCAGCAGCTGAAACTCGGAATGTTGTCATAAAAACATTTTCCGGCTGCAGCCTTGCAATTGGAGTTGCGGAAACGATTTTCCGCACATTATTGACACATGCGGCGCATTATGCAAAAATTTATGGGCGGAAGCATTTAGGCAATGAACATTTATAGCCAGGCACTTAAAACTGCAGTTAAGCGAACGGACACGGATTAAATTAGTTAATTTTATGCCGTTCGCCAGGACAAAATCGAAAGAAAAAAAACAACGAACATCAAATAAGTAAGCTCTAGACGAGACTGCTCGACTACGAGATGCTTTGATTCCTTTGGAGAACAGATTTTTCAGTGATATTTTCCTTCGTTATATTAAATTGTGGAGGGAGGTGTATTTGGGGCCGGTATTCAAAGTATGATCATTATCAAAATAATATAAAACTCCATTGAAAATTTATGGAAAAAAAAAAGAAAAGGCTCTAGCTCTTAAAGTATACGAGCTAAAATTTATTTGATACATTTTTATCGATAATAAAAAAAGGTTTTTAGTAACAGAACTCATAAGCGCGAAATTCGAAATAAAGTTTCAACTCTCTAGCTCTTATAGCTACTGAGATCGGTGCGTTCAAGTCTACGGACATATATAGAAACATCGCCTTCTGTCTGTTGCAATCATATTAAGAAAACCCTAACTTTCCATTTTCAATGAGTTCAATGGGTATAGGAAAACAGAGAAAACTCTGCCAGCTTTAATTTTAAGCACTTGGTAATCGTCTGTGGGGAATGTTCATGTTATTCTTTCTGTTTTTTTTTTGTCAGTGAAAGCCTGTCAGATAATAACGAGCGAAATGAGTGTATGTACGTGTGTGTGTGTGTGTGTTTATGCCCTAGTATGTTTAACATAATTACCTGTTTATAATTAATTAAAATGCAATAAGCGTAAATTTGATAAAACAGGGCACGCACATGCTGCTTACTTTGCACTCTTATTGGCGCCGCATTTGGGCTCGCGTGTCAGCAGTTTTTGCGGGCACTGTATATATGGTTATTTTATGGCCGCTAAATTAAATGAAATTGATAAACTTAATTACAAACGAATAGATAAAGCGATCACAAACAGAAAAACTCTGGCAAAAATTTGTATACAAATTCGGCCAATGAGATGTAGAAGGCGGTTTGGGTGAGTAGATACAACAAATACTTATGTAGGCTGATCTGGAAGCCTGTTTGGGCCTATGGCTGATAAATTGCATTCAATAACTATAATACTAGTAGGGTAATAAGAGCAATACTCTTGTGGCTGATTGAATTGTATCAGTAATTCCTTAATATCTGTCATTACATTTACTTGTTACTACTACTATTCGAATTTGTTATTTGATCATGAATTGAAAATGTTTTAGAAATACTAACAAAAAGCACACTCAATTATTTATACTCAGTGCGCTGCCAATTGAAACATGGAGAATGAATATACCCTCTTCGATCTACAGTCGGCATTCCCATGGAGTCGGATACGAAGTGATCATAGCACACAAAATTGAGAAATATCCCATAGGGGCCCAAACATATTCAGGGAGCAAATGGTGTCAGCATTGTTGAAGTAAAGAAACGCAGAACCCAAATCGACTAATGAAGGAAACGTTTTGATTTACTAAATATCTCTTTTTTGTCACTCAGATCTTCAGATCTGCTGCCAACAAGCCTCCAAATCTTGAAGCTTTTAGAGAAAATAGTCAACAGAAAGAAGAGAGCAATGTTGCTCGGTGCTCTGACAAAAGTTGTAGTTGTTATTATTATTATTTTCTTTTATTTCTTTATTTTTTTATTATAAATTTATTAAAGCCATACGAGCTACTCCGTTAACCCTTTTGTGAGATTATTATCTTTTAATTCTGCCCATTTGGGCGCGCCGGACAACTTACATAAGGCTCAACCGAAGGCAACCAAGGATCCTAATTCTCCGATCTCCTATTAGGATGATCAACAGAAGATGACGCACAGCTGTCATTATTATGTTATTATTATTATTATTATTATTATTGTTATTATTATTATTATTGTTATTATTATTATTATTATTATTATTATTATTATTATTATTATTTGTTATTATTATTATTATTATTATTATTATTATTATTATTATTATTATTGTTATATTATAACAAATAAAACATAAATTAACAACAAAAATGATTATTATTATGAAAGGTATGACAGTAATGAAAGAAAATGTCATCAAACGGGGACCGTCCGGTAGTCCATTCTGAAGGCAGCAGATACTGAGCCGATATCATTTTCACAAAATTATGATATAAATTCTGCTATACCCAAAGAGAAATATAGAAATGTGGATAGAAATAAAAGAAATATATCTCCATCAGTTGAACATTTGGGAGTTCTTTTTGTCCCAGCCAGTTGAGCTGAAACTGAGCTTTGCTCTTCATCTTTGCTTGATGCATCTGTCCACAGCTCAATTAGCATTGCAATGTTTTGTGCTGTGCAGATTCCACTTAATAAAAGCAAAAACTTGCCATGAATGTTGCTTTACAACATAGCCTAGCCATATAGATGCATAACTATATCTGCAACTAGTTTAGTTAGCTTTCAATTCTTTTCCTATTACGCCTCACTCTGTGCATTGCAATCGCATAGATGCAGCGCCATAATGCGCTTCAGCAGCTGCAGCAGAAAATATTTAGCCGAAAAGCGGGCAATACTTTTATGCATTTGCATTTGTTGCTGCGTCGCTTGTGTGTAAAACACAATTTTCAGCGTGAATGGCGAAAACTAATTTAGCTGCGCCGACCCAGAGAGTGGGAGACCCAGTGGGCAGTATTAGTGTGTGGGTGTGTGTGTGTGTGTGTGTGCATCTCATTGACAAACGTGCAACGTAAACACATTGCCAACACCAATGGCAGGAAATGTTGCTGCAGTTGCAGTTGTTGTTCTTTAATTTGCATTGCATTTTGATTTTATGACTACATCGCATGCATCGGCCGCGTTCATTGACCATGAATAACCAGCGGAAATGCAATGCGCGCTGCGGTCGCGTTTCCTATCTGCATCATCCACATTCGTTTTGATGAATCATATTGCAGGTTAGCAAAAGTGTCCCGCTGTATGCGTGGGTGTATGTGCTTGTGTGTGTAGGTGTGTGGGTGTGTGGGTGTGTGGGTGTGTGGGTGTGTGGGTGTGTGTGTGAGAGAGTTTGTGACTCGTTTTAATGACTAAACGAAAATTGAGTGTTGCTATGGCTGTTGAGTGTTTCATTACGTTTATTGCGGCTCTAACGTAAAGTAGTCTTTGCACCTGCTTTGAAAGCAAACTTGGGCCTAAGTGGAGGGCATTGCGAATATATTTGCTATGTCACCAAACCAAATACAATTTAAATGAATGTGAGCTTTAAGAATTCGGGACGGAGCTCTGTCTTCGGCAAGTTCAATGCTTTTGAGTTAATTATTTAAAATTGTAAATAGTATATATAATGCCTTTATAATAAAATAATATATAATGCCGTACCAATAAAGAAAATAATAAAATTGAATTAATCAGATTGTTGGTTGATTCAATGTGGGCTTTGAAGTAGTTGATACCAGACTATCGCAACTATCGCCAAATTTGTCCATTAACTGTCAGGAATCAATAGTTTCCTATATATATGAATCGGCCTAAAGCAGGTGGCAAAGTAGTCATTCATTTTATTACAGTTTATACCTCTGTTAAATTTTGCTCCCCAAATAATATATATTTTAGCTTTATATTGCAATTATAAACCTACACCTTTTTTTTTGCCATTTCATCTACTTTTCACAACATTCCGTAATATTGTCAAGAGTAAATAAAAAAGAATATTACAAATCAAATTTAATAATATTTACTAAAGACTTACTTTTGCAGTCATTGCAAAGACTTCAGCCATGTGCGAACCCAATTTAGACTTCAGAATCTGCATTATGAATGAATCTACAAATGTTGAAATACATTCTTATACAATGAATGTGATTCGCTAACAATCTAAAATATGTCAATATCAACTTATCATAGTCATCAAAGGGGACAAAAAGAGGAAGGCCCTCTGTTCTTATTCGGTAAATAAGAGAGTTCAGGATTATTTTCTTCAGATATTTGTGACTTCATAAATAGGACTCCATCAGCCTTCATTTAAACTTTTAGCAGTTATTAAAACATTGATAGCAATTTCGGCTAGTGCAACTCTTTTATGTATTTTGACAGACTACTAGATGAGTATCCTTGATGTATCTATAACAGCAAATCAAATAGGAGATTCTATTTAACTCGAATGAAGTCAGAAGTGAAATAATAACATTCTATTAAAATTCTGTTAACAAGCAAGTCTTTAAGCACTTAATTTATAATTTTACAATCCTTGCAGATTTTCTACTGAATCCTGTCTCTCAAGAATACAAAATTATCCTTTCTTTGGTATGTTGAATATGTTCAACTTGAGATTCATTTGACAGTTCCAGTTATAAACTGTTTCACTTGGGCTTATTCATATATATCTATAGAATCAATATGTGGTATCCATATGTATTAAACATATGAAATCGTAAGCCCAATACTTAGCTATATCTAACATAGCTATATAGCAATAGTTAAGATACAACTTTACCACCTGAAATTCTAATCAAATACATCTATAGCAGGCTAGCCTCAGATGGAGATTTTTGTTTCTCTCTATAACCAATTCAAACAAATAAGGAAGCTCTAGTCGAGACTGCTCGACTAGGAGATACCCTGATCCCTACAAAGAGCTGATATTCACGCACGCATAAGCACGCGCTCTGCTCACTGCGCAGTAAGCAGCGACTGCGCTTGGGCTGCGCTGCAGTGTGGGCAATACTATGAGAATTTTGTTGCTGAATAATTTCTCTTGTAGTAGGACTATCTCCATGAATCATAATGTGCAAATTTATATACATTCCAAAGCACAAGTCTCTAGTACTTAAAATAGGTTTTTTGCAAATTGTTGGTGAAGGGGGCGTGGTATCCAAAATCTGTAAATGACAAAATTTGCGTATTGATCAGATGTATGTACACACCAAATCTAAAGTCTCTAGGTCTTAAATTATCAAAATTACGCTGAATAAACAAAATGAAATTATCGATTATTCTCGATAAAAAAGAAATCGGATGAGATATCGAAAAAAAAGATAAACTTGTACTGCGTATGGTATACAAGAGTATGCATACAAAATTTGAAGTCTCTAGCTCTTATATCTGAGATCTAGGCGTTCATACGTTCGGACGGACGGACAGGGCTATATCGACTCAGCTCATCGTCCTGATCAAGAATATATATACTTTATGGGGTCTGCCACACCTCCTTCTGCCTGTTACATACTTTTCACAAAACCAATATACCCTGATTTCCCATTTTTAATGGGATCAGAGTATAAAAATATGCCTAAAAGCCCATAAATGGATCGCAAAACTGATTTTCAAACTTGTCTTCATCTGTCATATGCCCTACAGTATATACCATATCACAAACTATATTCGTACCACAATATGAAATAAACCATATATCATATATAATATATTTAATATTTAATATTTAATACTAAGTTTTCGTATTTCACATTACCACCACAATCCAAAATCCACAAAATATATTCGCTTTGATTTAAAAAATGTCGAATTTGCTGGTTGTTCTTCTGTTTTATTCGTTCTTTTCACATTACAAACTATTTTTAAACATTTTCGCTTGCGCTTATTCAAAAACCAATGAAACTTAATATTTGAAAATGAATTAGGCCGTCAACAAAAAAACGTTGAGGAAGTTTTATTATTTAGTTTTCTTTACGTTTTCCATTAACCATTGAACATTGTTGTTCTCTTTGTTGTTGGTAATTTTTCGTAAATTTACAACACGCACAAGTTTTTATTTTTATTTTAATTTTTTTTTTCTTATCATTAATGGAGAATATTTTGAGGGAGCTGCTCGATTCCAATTGGAATGAGTAGTTCGTCTTAGAGTCTTAGAGTCAAGTGGGGAAATGAATGTTGCGTATTTACAAGAACATTTGATTTGGCTAGTTTCATTTAAAGCTGCCTTGCTGCTTGCTGTTATCGTTAACAAATATCAAATATGAAATATATCAATCAAAGTGCCAAGCTGCTGTGCTTTTCGCTCTGGACGGCTATTGCAGAAATATGATAAACCTGGCCGAAACACTGGCCCAAAACAACAACAACAAAAACGGAAAGTAGCTTTGCGTGTGCCGCAGCTGTTCCACTTGGCCTGAATCGAACCCCTTTGTATGCAAATTAGCCGCCTGTGAGCCGATCTCGTGCAGCTGTCAAGCCAAAGAGTTGAACTGAGAGAGAAAGAGAGAGGGAGAGCCGGCCTTATGACTCATATGGTCTCGTTTGTTTCATTGTCTCTTTCTTTGGCTTTGTCTTGTTGGCTTGCATGCATGCATTTTGCGGTTTGTTGCACACCTTTCGTGTTGCTTAGCCATTTTTGGCCTGTTTTTGTTTGCCACAAATTGTTGGGTGTGAGCGGCTGTGCGGCCTTTGTGAGTCAAGCTTTAGCCAAAAATTAGCATAAGCAAATGATTATTATCTCTGCGCACAGGCCACATATGTGGAGGGAAGCAAACGCTTGCAACTGGTTGAACATAACAATCAGCTGGAGTTTCGTGTGCTCAACAGCGGCTTAAAGCGGCTTAAGACATTTTTCACAACATTTAATTGATACATTTTATTTCAGGCAGGAACTTTTCGAGCCCTTAAAGAGCAGTAAATCATGTGGGAGGCTTAGAAATTCTTTTGGAAATTATATAATGTGTTTTCTTTTGGCCAGAGAGTGAGGTCTAGGTATTGAACGTATTTCTTGGGATAGAATTACTTATGTAATTATGTAAATTAAAAAAAAAAAATTAAAACTAGTTTTCCAGGATTTGAGCAAGTATTGCATTAAATATTTAAGAATAAAATAAACAAGTTTATTTCTGAATTATTATTAGAATTAAAAAAAAACTTTATTGAAATTATTCAGAAAATTGAACAATTATTAATTTAAAATTAAACTTTAGTTCAATTTTATATATTTTTTAATAATTTGAATTATTTTTATTTATTTATTTTTCTCAAATTAGTAATTCACAGTTTATATTGGAAAATAAATAATAATGAAAAAAAATTTATATAAAAATTAAATTTAAGTTGTTCTACTGAAATCGAATGATTTTTATTGAAAATTAAGTAAAATAAGTAAATTTTTTATTTTAAATTTAAATTGAAATTGTTCTATTGAAATAATTTTAGTGGAATTTATTATTTCATTATTATTTGTAAATGAAACGTTAATTGATTTTTCAATTGCAGTTTTATGGAAAAAGAAATAAAAAATGAAAGCAATAAAACTCTTTACATATAGTTTACTAGGCTATTATGAGACCTCACTCTGCTTAGCCCTTTGGCTATTGCATACAGCAGTTACTTGTGCAGCTTGACATTACTTAATTCACTTTATTTGATTTGATTTGATTTATTTATTTTACTAATTATTTTCATTATTCATTTTGAGTCCTGTTATAGTTTTGTTTACTTCAACAGTTTATTTTGATATTTACAGCTAGAGTTTATGTGTTCTGCTTGGGATTTCATCATCTCAGCTCGAACAGCATTGGAATTTCCTAAATGGGCTGGCTTTACAATATCTTAGGTCGAGAGCTTATGCATGACTAGTTGACTTTGATATTCGGGTGCTTGCTTAGACTATTAGTTATAATTTATATTAAATTTGGTTTTTAGAAGATTTCAAATATGTTTAAGTCGAAGTGAGGTGCATTTTATACAATTGAAATATGATAAAATTTGATATGCTCTAAATGCAGTTCAATTTTAGGAAAGGGAGGGATAACATAATGAATTTCTTTATAATTGAGTTGAGTTAAAATCAAAGTCAAATCGATTATCAAATTCGAATTAAAAAAATATATTTTACAGAATTTTTGCTGATTTTCCCCTTCTCCAATTCAACATCAACTGATGGACTAATCTTTACACTAAATGAAAATTATATTTTCATTTCTTTTTTTTTTCAGATTTTTAATTTAGTTTAACATTTTAAGTTTTTTATTTTTCCTTCTTTTTTTTGTATTTTTGACTGACTTAAATTTAACACTTAATATTTACAAAATGTTTAAGTTTTACTTAAATGCTTAGGTTAAGTAGTTTTTACGTCTCGTGTAAATAGTTTTTAGTTACAAGAGAAGTGTTTGAGTATTTCATGTGTTTTCATATTATTTTTTCTAATTTTGAAAGATTTTCGATTAGGTTTTTTTTTTATTCCATACACATCGATTGAATGAAAGTTTTCTTTGTAATGATTACCGCAATTTACGCAGTTTATCTATGAAATTTGGCATAGGATATGTTTTATTTTCGCTTTTTTCCGTTTTGAATTCTGTCTTTGCTTTTCCACTTGAATTTTGTTGGCCTGCACATTATATCAAGTTGATGCTGCTGCACTTATGCAAGACGGCAGTGGCCAGCTATGCGAGTGTCCACTGTACCTAGTTAACTTCCAACACATTCGGGTGGCCAGCTCCAAGATCCAACGACGCCGAAGAGCAGCAGCAGCGCTGGCAGCAGCGAGATGAGATGCGAAGGCTGTCTCGAGGCAGCGGCTCCTGCAAAAAAAATATAGTTAGGCTTCTGGATTCACTAGATATCTCAGTCTTCTTCTTCTCTGCAGTTTTACCAATTGTGCTCGACTTGGCTGCGACGGTCTCGCGTGACTCGAGGGCCGGTGCCCGCTGCTGGCGATCGCTCTCGACGCTCTCCTCGTTGCTCTGCCAGTAGAGTGAGCTGATCTTGGCCACGCACTGCAGTGTGAAACAAATCGTCAAATTAGACAAGCTCTTTAGAGGTATTCGAGTGACCTACCTTAAGCTTCATATCGCCATTCTTGAAGTGAAATGCACGCACTCGAAACTCCAGGCCCAGTCGGGCCATCTCCAAGCCATCTCGGTTCATCACAATCTTGTCGTACTGCTTGAGATGCTGCTTCTGCGCCGGCTCCCCATTGATCAGCCAGCTCAGGTGGCAAACGGGCTTCGACGGTGCCGAGGTGCAATTAACGCGCACAACGTCGCCGATTTGGTAGCGCGGCTGCCCGCCCGATATCTTCGGCCCATGATTCGGGGTTACTGTAAGAGAGAGAGAGAGAGAGAGAGAGAGGGAGAGTAGGGCAGTGAGTGAACAAGTTTGCTTAACTTTTCCAACAAGAGGTCAGGCAATGGCATAATATATATTGTAATTGAATTAAGGACAAATGCGGGAAATGGAGGCGAGTGGGAGTCACACACGCTTGCATAATTAAGTCAGGGCCTGAGTGGCTCCTCACATCGAAGAGCCATCAACTAGGACATCAAAAAGCCTTTAACTGTAATTACATACATTTGTAAGTATGCCGCATGCTTTGCCATTGTCATTGCACAGTGGGGCAAACTCAGGCAAGTCAGTCGATAAAAAAGAAGCACTGAAGTGTGGAATGAACACAAGAGATATAGAAGAAAATAATCTTATTGATGAGTAGATATTTACATTTCATCTGATTTTTATATAACTTTATTTATTGTAGTAAAAATGTTATGCAGAACGGAATATAGATTCTATATGTGATAGAGTACAGAGAAATTAAGAAGTGAGTATTTGAAGAGTCAATAATAATTTTCCCTTTTCATTTATGTCTATGACTTAAAGATAAGTGGAGCAATACGCCGAACGGGAATATGAATTATGAAAAAGTGAGAAGAGAGTATCTGAAGAGTCGTACATAGTAACTGTGAAACGCTTTCGAATGACGCAAAGAAAAGTGGAAAACCGAAATTATTAGCAGAACAAAAATGTGTATAAACAAGGATGAGAATAATTTTCATTACATTTCATTTACGAATATGGCATAAGGAGAACTAAGCAACTGTAAAGATCGCTGGATCAAGCATAGTGCCTAACTACAGTGACCAGAAGATAGGAGAAGTATAAAGACAATACCAAAAGTATTTTCGTCTTTCATTTACGAATATCGCAGCAAAAAGAATGAAAGTACTTAAGAGAATAAGAATTATGACTTGGGCCGAACTATGAAGACCTTAGCTATAGTATAATTAGCATACTGAAAGCAAAGCAAATTTGTTCTCAAATTCGATTAGGGGCGCAATGCTGACCTACTTACTCCATGGAAGTATTTCATGGTAACCCTCTCTATAGCGAAAGCTCTATAATTAGTTTGTTTTACATTTTCTTATGTTATTTGCCCCATTGTGGTGGCGTGGCACGTGTGCGCTTAACTCAGGTTCTTTTAGTGGCAATGTTTGCTCGTGATTGAGAGTGAAACAGAGAGAGAAAGAGAGAGAGAGAGAGAGAGAGAGAGAAGGAGAGAGAGAGGGAGTGAGTGTGGGGGTAGAGTAAGTGAGAGTATGTGCTCTAAGCGCAGTTATTTAATTTTAATGAGCCAGGGAAATTGAAATATTTTGTTGCTCTGCACTAGCCGCTGCCGGAGCAGCTGTGCAGGAGTCCTTCAATAGAGTTGACCAGTTGGCCAGCTGGCCGATTGGCCAGTTGGCAGTTGGCAGTTGGCAGTTGGCAGTTGGCAGTTGGCAGTTGGCAGTTGGCGAGTTCCTTTTGCGCATTTTGCTTTATTGCTTTACATGCAGCTTCGCCTATTTGGTTTACTTTGGTGCCCGTTGCGTGGCCATAATGAAAGCCATGTGGATGCTGGGCATGGCCAAATGGGGAATAAGGATTGGGGCATACTTAAGATTTATGTTGAGATTTCTGCCAGTAAAATACAAAACATGGCGCACAAACCCACACAGAGAGCAGGAGACTGTGTGTGCGTGAGAGTGTGTAAGCGGAAGACAGAGAAGAGTCCATTTTATATACGCATACGAAATGCTTATTCAAAGTTTATTTTAGCGTGTATGTGGAGGCGTGTTTTTGCTGTTGTTGTTGAGCCAGCTGACTACGGCTACGGCTATGGCTATAGCTCTGGCTGTAGCTCTGGCTGTGGCTGTGGCTACGGCTCTGACTATGGCCGTGGCAAGGACTAACGCCCACAACCACTCGGCCACACTCGCGCGCTCATTGCTTAGCGCTTTTGGGCATATACGGGCGCAAGACCAAAAAAAAAATAAAATTGAAGAAAAACAGGCAAGTGTGTTTGAAGAGGAAGTGACTGACTGGGAAATACCCTGCTTTATGCCAATATACATATATTATATGATATAAGCTAACTCCTTTGAAACCACAAATAATCAATTGAACAAATTTGAGACAAATGAGGAGACCTGATCCGAAAACATGCTATACCCAGTGATTCAATAGAGACTCCTGCTAGAAGTGACCTGAATTTCTGAAGATATATGTAGATATATGCCAGTATTTGTATGTGTATGTGGATGACATCGGATACGCAGATTCAGAGCTTAGATTTTTTACTTGAGAGAATATACTTAACTTATAATAATTCAATAGTAGTTAAAAAGAGAAGACCTGACTGGAATGCCCTGAAATCGACGATTGTATAAAATGAATTGTAGCTCTTAAGGCTCGCTAGATATAATTAAATCTCACTAAATATTATAGATTTTAATCGATTTCATGAAATTGAAAAGCCATAGCGATACTTTGAACTCAGTTGTAATTCAACTAAGCCACTAAATCTCCTGCTCCAATAAGATTCCACTCTGACTATCGCTAGATCAGACTGAATGTGATTAGATTAGATAGATATATGTATATCGATATCTGAAATAAGCTTGATTTGAGCTGAGCTGCAGAAAATTCCAAGCTCAGACCGCACTACAAACTAGTGCTAGATCAGACCTTGATGAGTTTATATCACTCAGATTATGATTATGATTATGAATAAATATAATTAGCCCACATCACGCATGTTACGTACATTTGCTAGCACGCGTGATACCCTGCTTAGCCTTTTGGCAATGCTGGTTCCGGGTATAAAAAGGCACAAAAATGGAAAGAAAGGAATCAAGTCAAGTGTGGCGCCCCCTGGCGTCCAGTTAACGCCCACTGTGAGGCAGCGGAGACGCAGTCAAGTGTTTGTATGCATTATAAATATACCATGCCAAAACCAAAGAGAGCCGGACACACATACATAGAGGGGGACAGATTAAGCGAGTGGCTGAGAGAGAGGGAGAGGCAGATGATGAGGGAGAGGGAGAGAAAGATTGTGCAATAAAAAGTGGCGTAGAATTTCTTGTTTCATTTTAGTCAGCCCCTCACAAATTTCATAATATTTGCAGCTGCTCGTGTGTGTGTGTGTGCGGGTGTGTGTGGGTGTGTGTGGGCGCACGTATGTATATGTATGTGTGCTTAAGCTCTTCCATAAAATAAAATTAATTTTTAATGGTTTTCAAAAAAAATTAATTTTCTTTAGAAGCTGGAGTTGGGGGCGGCAAGTGGGCGTGGGTGTGGAGTTTTGTTGTGGCTTCGCTGGAACAGGAACAGGAACAGGGACAGAGACAGAAACCGAACCTGAACCTGAACCCGCATCCAGACATAGGTTTTAGGTTCTGCAGAGGATATGTGCTTAGTCGCCTGCTCGCCCTAGCTGAGGCTACATTTGTAGCTGGGCTGCGTTGCTTATTTGTAATTTATAAAGTGAAGTTTACTCAACTTTTTTTTAGTCAGAATTTCAATTTAGTGCAGCTCTCTCTGTGCGCGTGTGTGTGAATGTGTGGGCGTGTGTGTGTGTGTGTGTGTGCGGGGGCGGTAAGTCGGCCTGCTGGGCCATACGTGTGTGGATAATATGAAGCTTTATAAAATATGACCAGACTCACATATGAAAATGGCAATCGGTATGAATGCGTGCATATTTAAATGGACGGCAATTGCATTTGGCTTGTAAATTGCATTTCTGTTTGACTTGCATTTCCATGAGATTCGTATATATCAAAAAATGGGAGAACGGAAAAATTGCCTGTAAATTGAATTGAAAGAAAATTGGTTGCAATGTGGGCCAAGCACACACACACACACACACAGGCAGTGCAATGTGTTGCAGTTATTTGGTCATTTTAATTCAGCTCTAATCGCATATATATTTCCTGCACAGATTACCAATGAAACTGTTTGGAAACTTTGATTTCTCCCAAAGAAACAATTTAAGTCTCTTACTCTTACTGGCCCATGCAGTGAAACGCAATTAATAACCATCTACATAACAATTTGCGGTGCATGTGTAAGAACTCATCTGCTTGGAAAAAGTATTAAAAAGATTTTGCTTTAAGTCAATTACCTCCATAAACCTAAACTAGTGAACTCTCTTTTCTTTATTATTTGGATTTAATTAATTTATTTTTTATTCGCTAATTATTTAACCAAAGCTATTTAAAGTTGGCCTAATATCTGAATTCTAATTGTTATATTATAATTTTTTTTAAATTATATATAATGCATAGTTATATGAAATTTGAAACCATTTAAATAGGGGTATGGGGGAGACGTGATTCCTCTTTATGAAATCTGGCTTAAGCATTATATAATCAATAATAAATACAGCTATATATATAATAAAAGAAATAAAAATAAACAAAAATGCTTAAATTTATTATATGTTTTATATTCATATATTTTATATTATCATATATATATTATATATTCGTATTATTATTTTCCTATTTATACTTATTAAAAGTCAATGATATTTTTAAAAAGACCATATACATTGCAAATCGTATTCATATATATTTATGAATACAAATGAAATACAGACATGCTGACCAGACCCTGTCTCCAGACAAGCAACACTTCTTATTTATATTTAATTTCTGGCTTTTCTCTTTATAGATATATTTATACATTTATGTATTTCACACTCTTTGTCTGGCTGCTCAGATCAAAGACCTTTTTCTCACACACACACGCATACACATGCACACACAGGCACACATCCACCTCTGGGCAGCTGGTCTGATAATTGTTTTCATATTATATGGCTATTTTTTAAGCCAACGCCATATTGTCGCACTTTAGTTTTATTTGTCGCATAAATCTAAAGGCGCCCCGCAGCACACCGCACACCAAGACACATGGGTGTGTGCGTGGCTAGTGTGTTTGCAATATATTCTGGTAAAAACTCAGCACGCAATCGCACCAACCAACTAACAACAGCAACAACAACAATATTTTGGACCTGCGGCGTCGGCTGGCACACAGAAGGACGTGGCACACTAAGAGTCGATGGCAGGAGGCAGAGCGCGGACAAAGCCCAGAGCAGAGCTAGAGCCAGAGCCAGACCATGTGGCCAGCACAAGCTGGCTACAATAAGTCGAGCGCTGGCTGGGGGCAAGCAGCGAGCATGGAACACGGCTCAAGTAAATTTCGAGCATTTTCCTATGACTAAGCAGTTTGGATGTTTTTTTCTCTCTTCTGGTTTTCTTTTGATCGCATTTTGGCTGCTCGCTTGCTACCTTTTGTGCAGCCAAAAAGAAAAGCAGCCAAAAGATGGAAAATCCTGGCGAAAAGGTGAAAAAGCGTCGAAGGCAAGCAGCGAGCATAGCTGCCTACAGGCAGACAAATGGCAGCGACAATAACAGCAGCGACAACAACAACAACAACAACAACGACAACAACGAGAACAACTTGGGAGCATTTTAAGTAGCAGCACTGAAACAGGGAAAAGGGTGGCTGGGTGACTGGGAGGCTGGAGGCGGTGCTCAAGCTGCGCATCTAGTCGGCTCAGCTGGGGGTGCCTTTTAATATGCTGCGGTATGTTCTTTCCTTATATTATTTATTTTGTTTCTCTTCCCATTTACCTTTTACTTTCTTCCTATATATTTTTTGCCAGGTAAGCGCACTTTGCAGCTGCTGTGAAGCAGGCGATAAGCTGGGCCAACGCTGGGATATTGCGAATTGGGCCACTTGATCTATATGCAAAGCCTGGGAGTGTGCAGGGTTTGTCTCTGTGTGTTTGTGAATTATGCACATGTTGAGCCTTGAATCGCAAATTTCTGGCTAGCTATTAAGTGTTTCCTCAAAATGTTTCATAAACATTTGCAAGCTGCGAATGTGGAGCCGGCTAAGCAAGCCGGCTGAAATGCAATTGAAATAAAATATTGTTTTAATGTGGCAATAAATTAGGCTTACAGGCTGAAGCCAGTAAATTCGACTCTTCAAACTATCTGCAGTCTGAAATGGTTTGTTTTTAGGCAAGGCAAAAGCAAAATAAATAGAAAAGTTGGCAAAACTTTGGCTGAGAGTCTGTTGGAGTTTCTCCTAGGTAACCGAATAGTTATGAATAACAAAAATGTATGCACAGGATTTAGGAATAAAAACAAACATCGCAACAAATGCGGCCCAGAATTTGTAATGCTTACTGCCAGGCTTTGTATTGAAGATTTGCCTATGATATCGTTTAGTGAAGCAATTGAAAATCTGATTAATTTATGATAAGGATATTATTGAAACTTACTTATTTCTGAACTATATATGAACTGTGATCATTTCAAAAATATAATTGAGATATAGAAGCCACAATAGATTGATAAAAATAAAGCAGAGTATTTAATCTTCCAAGTATAAATGCATGGATATCCATCTATCATATTTATGTTAATCAGAGCGTATTTAAATATAAAAAATATAAATTTGCTTAAACACAAAAAAATATAAAAATATGTAACAAATTAAACGAGAATATATATTTATGATATGCATAAAGCAGAGCCTGTTCTATTTGTTGTTATTTCACACTGATTGGCGCTCACAATACAAAAGTTCTGTGCTATGTCGTTGTGATTGGCTACCATTGTTGCAGTTGTATTAGTGAGAGACTGAGAGCTTCAGTTGCATTAAATATTTTATCCGAATGAGCTTGCGTAGTAGTTGCACACTTCTCATCTCAAGCGTGAGTCCGCTAATTTGCACTCAAGGCGCGAGAAAGAGACAAATATACTTGTTGCCTGAACGTAATGGTAGCTGTTCCTGAGTTAGAGCGAGTTGGCAACATGGTTAATGTGGCATTGATTTCATTGGGCGAAAGCGCAACTAGTAATGAGTCAGCTTGAAGAGCAGATGATGAAATTCAATTACAAATTGATCAAAGCAACTATATTTGTAGTTGCTGCGTTGTTTTTTTTATTATCAGATAAACTTCATATGACATTATATCACTTCAAGTCAAAATAGACTCTAAATGCAATTCAATATCTATTGGTTAACTGCTCCATAAAATTGTCTAGCGTTGTGCCTGTTGAGTCTTTACCAGTTACTTTTGAAATTTACAGTTCATTAGCGAGGCCATCTCTGGAGGAGTTAACGCAATGTAGGATGAGGGGGGCTTGCAGCTATAAATGTCTTGCAGTTTGCTGCGTGGGCACTCAAAGCTCATAAAAATCACATTTAATTTTTTTCTTTCTTTTTTTGGTCGTTCGCTCCACATACTGTCTGAAACGGGGGAGGGGGCTGATGGTTGGGCGCTGCAATGGGCACACAGGCTCTTATGCGGGCAATTGCTTTTTATATTGTAAAATCGATAAGCGATCACATTATAAGTATATGGGCTGGCGAGAAGAAACTCAGCAGGCGGCAGAGCCAAAGTGAGTTATATGTATGTTTGTACTTTAAAGTGCACTTAACCATAAATTCACACACACATACACACAGTGGGGCCGGAGACATAAGGAGACAGTACATATGCAGTGCGCCTTGCGCCTGGCGCGCTCATTAATTATAAAACAACGCGTTTTACTTTTATTTCTGGGACAGCAGCGACAAGGACACGGGCAATGGAATAACAGCGACTGTAACTGTAGCTGTAACAGTAACTGGTTACAGTAATGTTTTCTTAACTCAAACATACCCCAACGACGCACAGCGCCGCTGCGTATCGTGCATTAAAAATCGTTGCCATATGTAAAGGCAAAGATAACAAGCGAAAGGATGAGGTCCGGCTCTGGGGAAATGTTGCCGACTGCTGAGTGGGCAGCAACATCAGCAGGAAAAAAAAAACAACAACAACAACAACAGCAACAACTGTCGCGATTCGAAATGTCGTTGCAGCCTTTAAGTTGTTTCCGAAGCGCGTTCGACCAATGCGGCGTATGAGTAATGGATGTTGCAGCACCAGCAGCAGTGGCAGCGGCAGCAGCAGCAGCAGCAGCAGCGGCAAAGAGCAAAGCCAACAGAGAACGCATTTTGACCGCAGCAGCTGCAAACGAAGAAGAAGAAGACCAAGCTGAGAGCGCCAGCATAATGTAAATTTCAATTGGTAAGAAGCGGCGTGTAAGCAAAAGCGAATCCCTGCTGGACTTTTGGTTTACCACGGAGGCAAATAAATGTCAGAGAGAGAGAGAGAGAGAGAGACAGAGAGAGAGAGAGAGAGAGAGAGAGAGAGAGAGAGAGAACGTGAGAGGGCGCTGTCAAAGGACATTGTGATATATTCCAATTCCAATTAGATAGGGGCGGAGCACGCTCCCAAGCAAATCGAAGCAGAGACAATTGTTTAAGGATTTGCTGCAATGCATAGTTAAAATATGATTTAGCAGTTTGCAGCAGTGGTGCACAGTGGGCTGAAAGCAAATGTAGTTGCTAGAAGAAAAGGCAAAGCTGATTAGATGTGTTTACTGTGAGCAGTATCAATATAAATTTAAATACATTTAATGAGGAATAACATAAGTAATGTATATTTGTCACAAAGTTTTTGCTAAAAGACAGTGGGACAAAACAAGATTTAACATTAAATTTTGAGAGGCTAACAGGAGTCAGCAATGTTAATATAAATAGAAAATTATAAGTAAAAGCCTCATAAAATAATACAAACTTTGTGTACACAATTTACAGATTTGCACCACTGTGCATTAATCGAGCACAATGGGACATAGGAACATGGACTATGAGAGAATTTATAATTAAATTATTTGAGGCAAGTTTTAGAGATGGCAATCAAAATTTATAGATTTAATCAGTTTATTTTTACCTACAATTTTACACACTTGCACCACTGTGCTGTTGTCATGTGGGTCCCGGAAAACACGAAGTAAACGCACTAAAGCATATTTTATGGCTCACTTGCAGCAGCAGCAGCAGCAGGAAGAGGCGGCAGCAGCAGCACATAAGTAAGAAGATGTCAGAGAAGGGGAGAGGCACTCAAACGACGAGAAGAATGATGATGCTGCTGCTGCTACTGCTGCTGCTGCTACTGCTGCTGCTGCTGGAGGTGGTGGATGCTGCTGCTGTTGATGATGAGTCGCCAGCTCCTTTTGCCCCTTTGGTTCGATTTGCCATTGGCCGCCCACCGACGGCTCTTCGGGGACACTGGGGACTGCAGACTGAAGAGACTTTTTTTGCTCTTTGCTTTCGTCTTCCTCCTCTTTTATTTTTTTTTCATCATCGACTCGAATGTCGCCCAATTGGCAGCCCAGGACATTGTTTAATATGCAAAACCATTTCCGCCAACATTCCGATGCGTCGCAGTTGATGGTCTTAGGGGTTTGTTAGGGAGCATGAGGGATTGCCAAAGGCTGCCAAATCAGCATGAAATGTGCTTAAAGTGGGCAGCAGGGCTACAGATAATGATCACCATGATGATGATGATGATGATGGTGATGGTGATGAGGATGATGTAGTCTCCCCAAGGCATTTGTAGTTGCTTCACATATTGATAACTGTTTGATTTTTTATGAGTTTATAAATTTCTGATTAGCTACAGGCTATCAGCTGGCGGCTGCTGCTGTGGTTTTTGATTGAGTTGAGCGTGGGCGGCTGCTGCCGTTGCGGTTGCCTGGCGTAAATTCCAATAAAATTCTAAGCCACGCAGCAGCAGCAGCAGCAACGACGCTCAGCAACGCCCAAGCACTTTGCATATGCATGTAAATGTAATGCCAAGTTTTTCCGAGTGCTCTTTGGAGAGCATCAAGACAAAAGGCAATGGCAGCCAGTCCCACCATGCGCCAGCAGCCGACAGATGGCGCTTTTGTCTTAACCCATTTCTGCTTTCGTTTCTTTTTGCTTGTTTTTTCTTTTCTTTTTTTTTTACTCAACTAAATCGCACGACATGAAAACATAATTTTACTTCAAATTGCAATGACAGTTGCAGCAGCCACGCCCACACACTTGCAATTGCAAAAGCACAAGGGCTTCACACACACACGCACACACACGCACACATACACGTGCACATAGTTGTCCTGCTGGGGAGTCGCATTCACATACATCACAAACTCCCTCCCTCGCTGTTGCCTTTTGTTATGGCCCCTGCGACTGCGAGGAAAATTCCATTTCAATTGTTTGCTTAGCTCATGCAGTTTTGTTAAGCAAAATAACAAAAAGAGAAAAGCAAAAGCGAATAAGTGAATGGAATGGAACAAAAAAGTGCGAAAGCAATGCCTTTAAAGGCAAGTCGCTGCCTGAGGCTGAGGCTGAGGCTGAGGCCAAGGTAAGAATTCATGCAGCTGCAGCAGCTCGGCAGAAATTTCATTATGCTCGCAGGCGACAAGTTGCAAGGTCTCAGCCGTGGCAAAAACAATTAAGATATTGCTTTGACCAGATTCCCTCGCTCATGCTCTCTCTCTCTCTCTCACTATCTCTCTCTCGTTCTCTCGCTTTCACACCTGCTCACAAATATTTGGCTTTCACTCGCATGCCAGAGCATCTCGTCTATATGCCATATGTAAAACCCTTGGAATCTGTTGCCAACTCGGCACTTACAGCTGCCTCTGCTGCTTCTTTCCATTTATGACAACTTTTTGTGGAGATTTCCTGATTTTCCAATTGAAAATGTGAATGCAGGGCATGCTGTTTCTGCTGGAATGTGTGTAAAGGAATGTGCCAACTCTTCGGGTCTTATATGAACCATTATATGAATATTTAAGCACTGTAGAAAAGCTCTGGAAGTAATGTCATGAAATTTCGATATTTATGTATAGCACTCATTCCTCTAAAATTAAAAAATATTTAAGAAATCTTAAACAATCGACCCAAATATTTATTTAGTACAAAAAAAGAAACAAACAAATAAGAAAGCTCTAGTCGAGACTGCTCGATTACGAAATCCCCTGAACCCTTCCAGGAACTGATATTTCAACAATTCTTCGCGTCTTTCTGCTTCACAAAAACACAAACACACAAACACACAGACACACATACATAGGCACGCATAGGCTGCAGTGTGGGCTTACTATGGGAACTTAATTGCTTAATAACTTTACTTGCCGATGGACTATCTTCATGAAACTTTCAGATCGGGATTATAACATTAAAATGCATGCATTTGTTAAAGCACAAGTCTCTCTCTCTCTTTCTTTGAAATACGCCTTTTACAAATTTATGGGTGAGCCGGTGGTAAATTATACTAAAATCGAAATTCTATAAAAATCATCAAAATCTATAGTTAAAATTTGGAAACACTAGCGCTAAAGATGTAGGATATATATTTTATTACTTATTTTCGATAAGCTTTTTAATCGATAACAAAGTAACAGGAGCAGTTATAGATTTAATTTATTATTTTGTTTTATTTAATTTTTATTTTACTTCTTGCTTTATTTTGTTTATTTTCTTAATAATTATTATTTTTTAGCTGATTAATTATGATGTACAAAATTTATACTCTTACAATACATTTTATTTAATTATTTTAAAGACGGTTTTCTTATATGAAGAGTTTACACTGTGAATTAAAAGTAGAAGCTTTGCTTAGACAGTAATTGTTAGTCGTTCATTGACTCACTCTTACATTTATATTTTTTATTTATTTTTTTTTGATATGACAATTATGTTGCACATCTCTTGCAGTAGTTTGGACAGCAGCAGCAGCAGGAGTAGTGAAGCTTACTTGCAGCACTTATTCAACAACATTGTTGACTGCTATGAGCCATTAGCATTTTAATTAAATTTTTGTTGTTTTACACTCACAAATAGAGAGAGTGAGAAAGAGAGTGTGATAGGGAGGGAGAGAGGGAGAGAGAGTGTGTGTATGTGTGGGAGGGAGTGCAGCTATTTTTAAACAGTGTTCAATAGAGATGGCGACTTACCCACAACGGTCATTGTCTCCGACTCGGAGACGGTGTTGAAGGCGGGCGCCTCGCCGGAGACCTCGCAGCGATAGACGCCAGAACTTTGGAGCGTTACGCGTCGCAGCATTACCTGCGTATCCGAGGAGTTGCGCAACTGCAAAGAGAAATAGAAAGTGGAAGAGACAGAGTGAGAAATGTTTGTTAAATATATATATATATATATATATATATATATATATATATATATATATATATATATATATATATATATATATATATATATACATTTTTTTTTTTTTTTTGGCAAATGGAAATTCAAATAAATTACAAAGCCATGACTCGACAAGGCAGCCAGAGCAAAGTGAAAGCAATTAGATTTACAGATTTTCACATTCTCAGCTGTCGCTGAGTGAAAAATTAAGATTGATGATGATTTGTGTAGCTCAAAATAGAAAAGGAAGAAGCAGAAGAAGAAGAAGAAGCAGCAGCAGCAGCAGCAGAGTGGCCAGCGTGGCAGTAGAAGTATATTCATTATTAGTCTGTGGGCGTGGCCTCAAATGTAATTTTGGTCAAGACGCAGAGCACTGGAAAAAGCACAAGTCATAAGCGAAAGCCAAAACAAGCAATGAAATATCTAGAAACAATCGCAACATTCTCCAGTTGATGATTACATACGCAACCAGTGCTGAACGCATGAGAATGTAAGTGGAAAATGGAAGTGAAAGTGGGGATGATGTGAGATGCGAGCTGAAGTAGTGGATGTTGTAAAAGTCACTCAACATCTTTGCCAGAAACAATTGCATTCAAGTTCTTTAAGTTGCAGTTTTATTATCACACACACACGCACACGCACACGCACACCAACACACACACATAGTCGAAAGTGCTTGGCAAAGTTTTCATTTCTTTCCATTTTACCCGAAAAACTTGTCGAGCAAATTTTTATGAAAATTCTTGACTCTTCTCCTTGGCCAGCTCTGCTCTGTGCTGTTCTG
This sequence comes from Drosophila mayaguana, assembly GCA_037075325.1. NCBI lineage: Eukaryota > Metazoa > Arthropoda > Insecta > Diptera > Drosophilidae > Drosophila > Drosophila mayaguana. The sequence goes on along the minus strand of JBAMCG010000115.1, from coordinate 4,938,318 downwards.
TGCTGTTCTGTTCTGGTTGCTGCAAACAATCACAAAAGTCACGTTCAACATTATTTTTGGTTTGTTGCTTGCTTGAGCTGCTCCCTCCTGCTCCCCTCCTCCACTGCCCCGTTACAATGACAGCGAACTGGCTTTTGTTTGTTTCTTTTCTAGTGCTTAAGCCGATTCCGACCCAAAGGCGAGCAGAGTGAACGCCAGATAGCAGGAAACTCTTCCATGCCAATTCCTATGAGCGCTCAAGTTGTCAGCGCCCGCTACACAAACATAAGTCGAGCAGGAGGCGGCCTGGCCACAATTCAAATTGTCGACGGCCAACGAGCGGGCGGGTGAGAGGGTGAGCGCCTTCGCATTTATTGCATTCCCCTTGATACGTGCGCATTGCCATTTTGTTTATGAAGGCTGCAACAAAATGCAATGCGAACAATTTATTGTGATGCTCGCAACCCGTTCGCGCAGTTTAGGACTCTTTTATGCAGGTGGGAAAACTGTTTATGCGCTAATGCGCCGTACCTGTTGAGAGCCCAAGCTCAAGAAACTGCAACGCATCTAGATCAACTTACAATGTAGTTGAGAGCAACTTTAAGGCCATTCCCTGTCATCAAATGTGAGTGAGTCGCGTTAATTGGATTGCCAAGTGCACACACCACGCCCACAAATGTCTCCTCGTATACAGCTTGAGCTCATTTCGAGTATCAGCAATTATCTTAGGCAAGCCACAAATCGAAGTCGCTTAACAACCAGCCGAGCCTTTGTTCCACTCACGCAGACGAATATCTATGACACACATACAGACACACACACACACACACACACTTGGACACAACTCTTTCATGTCTAAATGTAGACATTCACGCCTACGCATTACGCAAGGGCCGAGCAGCAGGCCAAGGCACGCACAGGCCATAAAAAAAAGTCGCGCTGGCATTGCTCATACGCCGCGTTAGCCATACGTCAATTGCCCACGGCTTTGCTTTGCCTTTTTGCTACCAAGCGAAAATGGAATTGAAGGGTATGCTGATTTTGTGGAGTTGTATGTAACAGGCAGAATCATGAGTGGCAGAGGAGAGCTCAGAGCCTGAGCTCAGCCCAAGAAGAGCTCAAGCAGAAGCCAAGCGCAGTTTAAGTATAGCCCAAGCAGAGCCTGAGCTCCGCCCAAGCAGAGTCTAAGCGCAGCTTAAGGAGAGTACTAGCAGAGCTCAATCAGAGGCCCAGCAGAGCCAGAGCTTAGCCTGAGTGCAGCCCAAGCAGAGCCCCAGCAGAGCTCAATCAGAGGCCCAGCAGAGCCAGAGCTTAGCCTGAGTGCAGCCCAAGCAGAGCCCCAGCAGAGCTCAATCAGAGGCCAGCAGAGCCAGAGCTTAGCCTGAGTGCAGCCCAAGCAGAGCCCCAGCAGAGCTCAATCAGAGGCCCAGCAGAGCCAGAGCTTAGCCTGAGTGCAGCCCAAGCAGAGCCCCAGCAGAGCCAGAGCTTAGCCTGAGTGCAGCCCAAGCAGAGCCCCAGCAGAGCTCAATCAGAGGCCCAGCAGAGCCAGAGCTTAGCCTGAGTGCAGCCCAAGCAGAGCCCCAGCAGAGCCAGAGCTTTGCCCAACCAGAGTCTAAGCGCAGCTTAAGGAGAGTACTGGCAGAGCTCAATCAGAGGCCCAGCAGAGCCAGAGCTTAGTCTGAGTGCAGCCCAAGCAGAGCCCCAGCAGAGCCCAAGCAGAGCCCCAGCAGAGCCAGAGCTTTGCCCAAGCAGAGCTCAAGCAGAGACCCATCGCAATCCAAGCTCAACCCAAGCAGAGCTCAACCACAGCCTAAGCAGAGCCCAAGCAGCGACCAATCGCAATTGGAGCAGAGGCCAAGCGCAGCATAAAGAAAACCCAAGCAAAGGCCAAGCGCAGTCGCTGCGTCAACGGCGCAGTTAGCAGAGCGCCCGCCTATATGTGCGTGCGTATGTGCATTTAAAAGAAACAGAGAACATTCGCAATATCAGCTCTTTGCAGAATTCAGGGTATTCCCCAGTCGAGCAGTTTTGACTGAATCACGCTTACTTCTGCCGCTTTCAGTCTGCCGATGCGGGACATAGGCCGAAAGGGGGGCGTGGCGTGTTGGGCTGTCAACAAAATGCCACACAAAGTAGACGCACTTAAGTGCTTTAGCAAATTATTATTATTATTATTAGAGACGGGCGCTTGAGCACTGAGCATTGAGGATTCAGGATTGAGGATTGAGGACTGAGGATTGAGGATTGGCAGCTTTAAGTGATTTTGGCCTCGGCAACCTTTTCAATCGCAATTGAAATTGAGTGACGTGTACAATGTACGTTAAAGAGCTCAGACCGCAACGTGACCTAAGCTAACCCAGCACACACACACACACACACACACACCCAGCGCAGAGGGAGAGTGCGGGAGGTAGGGGAGGGAGGGCAGCAAACATTTTATGGCTAACAAAAAATTACATCAACATTAAATTAAAGTTAAATGGCAAAACTACGTGGCAAAGGCAACTACATTGCAACAAGACGTTGTTGTTGTTGTTGCTGTTGTTGCTGTTGCTGCTGTTGTTCGGGCAATTACATGCTCTTTGCAAATAATCATTATGAGTCGGCCGTAACAATAAATTTCGAGGCAACATCTTTGCCCCTTCTGGCCAAAATAAAATTTGAAATTACATTTTTAGCCAGAGCTGCACCTGTTGAGGGAGGGAGGGGGGGATGGGGGTGAGGGATTGGGGGGGCAAAAATACTCACATCGATGTTGACGCCGGGCAGCGGAAATGCCTGTCCAGGTGGCTTGTCGCGCGGCACATAGCGGTAGATCTCGTGGCCATCCTTATACCATTTGACCGAGTAGAGCGACTCCCCGTCCAGGGAATAGCGACAGCCGAGCAGCGCGCTCTTCAGCCGCATTATGTGATTGGGTATCTTCACCTCGGTCATTGTCAGCGCGCTGGTTATATCTGCAATTAGTGAATAAAGCGAGCGCCATTTAGTTTTAGCTGTGAATTCGCAATTGTTTCGGATTTCCCTCCCTTCCTCTCTCTCTCTCTCTTGTTAGTCGTAAAACCCTCTTTGCCTGCTCTATCTAAGGTAACTTGGCTGCCTTTTATGATCTCTGCTCTAATCTCTTCTCCTCTCTTCTCTCCTCTCTTCTTTTCTAACGTTAACTTTTACTGCCAGCCCAGTTAGCTGCTGGCAGCATGCATCGTGCATGGCCCTTATTTGTTGTTGTTGCTCAAATGCTATAATCGTGAGGATTTATTAAAAAGCTTACGAGCAGGAGTATAGGAGCATACGTGCACACGAGCATGGCCAAGTTATATGTTATAGCAGCGAATAACGCTTAACTATGCATGCAATTTTCAAGTACCAAACATAAATTCTGACGAACGATATTCCGCCAAGGTTTCATCAATTTTTGATGGCAAAATAGCTAAAGCAGTGCAACTAAAATGGCTGATTGGAGATATTTCTTTGAGTATCATATGGCTGCTTTAGATGCCTTCTAAATGAATATAAAGCGTGACATATTTGCCGCTGATTGAAATGAAGTTGAATGAACTTGTTGAAATTGATATTAGAAATGTAAAAAAAAAAGAAAACAAAGACAGAAAAATGATAAACTAAAATACACAACAAAAATTTAGAAAACAAAAAGGAACTTATGTACAAAAAAAAAAAAAAAAAAAAAAAAAAAAAAAAAAAAACAATAAATAAAAATAAATAAATAAATAAATTAAAAATGAATATATAAAGAGATATGCATATAAATAAAAATAAATAAATAAAATAAAATTAAAATTAAAATATAATATTAAATTGATGAAGTGAAAATTCAAAATAATAACAAAAAATAAGTTAAAAAGTAAGTGCAAAAAAAAAAAACCAAACGAAAAAAAATAAATAAATAAAGTGAATAAGATAAATAAATTACATTAAAATTATTATTTTATAGAAAAAAGGACAAAATAAAAGAAATTTTTGAATAAGGAAAAATTAAATACAGAAAAATGTAAAAATGTATGTATTTATCGAATTAAAATTAGGAATTTAATTTGAAGCAGTCAATATGTTAATGAACAATAAAAAAAAAAAAAAAAAAAAAAAAAAACAGATAAACAGAATAAACAAGAAAACAAATGTGTTTTTTTTTTTTAGAATTCAGAAAAATATATTTCTAGCCAAATTTTTTTAAAGAAGAAATCATAATTTAAAAAATATAAAACATATATATACAAAAATCTCCGTCTTCTTGGTGCTTCCATACATATTTTCGAAATTAAAAATTGTTTCTTAAATGTCACAAATGGTTGGCCATATTCAATCGATTTTTGAAGGTATTCGCCAAAATGCGATTTCCAGTCATGGGAGTCAGCCAGAAAACCAGTAGCAGAAAAGAATCGCTGCCAGCCATATTTTGCATGTAAAATAGAAAGTGCAGTCGGGCAGCATAACAAAAACAAATATACAACATCAACAACAAAAAAGGGAGTCCTGCCGGCATTCACATGAATTATGCCCGTACGACTGCATTTGGAGGGACTGCCGCTGCAGAGCCGGCAGCAACTGGCTCTGCCTATGCAGTCGCTGCTGCAATATTACAAATCGTCTGACCAAAAGCATAGAGAGAGGAAAAAGAGAAACAAATAGAAAGCCGTGGCCTAGAGACGAAAGCCCGTCACTGCAGTCCACAATTCACACAGAGCTAGAGCTAGATATAAACGCCCAGCCATTTTTTCGAATGCTATAATAAAAGCAACGCCAAAGCGTTTAAATCACACACAAAAAAATATAAAAAATTCTCATATTTGCTTTTACGACATTTTGGCGCGTTGAAGTTTCACGTTTTATGATTGCACGGCAATTGTGCAGCAGCAGCAGCAGTAGCAGGAGCAGGAGCAGCAGCAGCAAAGGCAGTTGACCAGCAACGAAACGCCAACAGTCAGTCAGCAGCAATTGGCAGTTGCTTTGTGGCAGTTGGCAGTTGGCTGTTGGTAGCTGGCAGCTGGCAGCTGTTGGTAGTTGGGGGCTGGCATTGCCATGACATGGACACACCTACTTATTTAATATACAGCTATACTTTTCATTTGCGGCGAGTGTGGGGCGAGCTGAAAAGGCGCATACAAAAAACAAACACACATGGAGACATTTGCTGGCTCTTGTGTGTGTGTGTGTGTGTGTGTGTAACGTATACGCCGCGTGCGCCACCCGTTGAATTTATCACATTCACATGCAAATTGCGCCAAACGACCTTATTATGCAAATTGCCAACTGCAAATGGAGAACGAAATTGATTTTCCTGCATTTCCAACTACAATAACAAGAACAACAACAGCAACATGCGCCCACATGTGTGTGCTCCTTCATATGTCGATGGCAATGACTATGGCTCTTTGCTACCTTCCTTGCATGCCCTCACGTCTGCGGCCCAGGCATTCGCTTGTGCTCAACAGTTTTGCAACCGCAGAGCGCCAGAGCACCACCTTGTGACTAGCTCCTGTGGGCGCGAAGGACGACGATGACGACGACGACGACGACGATGGCGATGGCGATGGCAATGGCGACGGCGACAAATGGCGAATATATTGAGCTGTCACACGCCCAGCCCAACAGTCGAAGGCAAACACACAAACAGAGACACACTCACACACACTTGCTTACACTTTCGCATAATATTGAACAATGTGAACACACACACACAGGCACACACACACACTCCCGCAGAGCCGCAGCTGAATCTGAATCGGAATCGCGACTTTTATATAAAAAAGAAGCAAACTTGTGAGCCAGACAATTGCCACAGAAAAAAGGTGAAAACCACAAAATGAGTTAGTTGTTTGCCAGTCAGCGTATCTGTGTCTGTGTCTGTGTCTGTATGAGTGTGTGAGTGTGTTTGCTTTTGGCCAACAATTTATGGCAGACATCATAAAAAATAACAACAGCCAGCAATATATATAAGAAAGGATAAGCATAAAGGGAAAAACTAGTGCATTATAAATTCATTTCCGTTTTATATTATATGCGAGTTGCTTCGCCTAGCAACAACAACAAAGCGCCTTGAAATAGGCAATAAAATGTGCTAATAAGCAAAAGATTTGTGTCACTCCTAGCGGAAGCCTGTGCAAAGCATCTAAATTCTGTGACTTCATTTACATATTTTTCAACTACCCAAAACAACTTTTGATTTCTTTATAAACATCGGCAAGCAAATAGGTCAAAAGGTGAACGAACGAATTGTCATCATATATTAGGCAATTTATAGTTTTTTTTTTTTTTAAGATAAACAATATGTTTTTTCCGCGCTATATGAAATTAATTTAATTTTATGCATACTTTCTTTTTATCAGCGTGATGAGTTGAGAAAATATTGAACGTTTCTCTTTCATCTGCATGATAAAATGAGAAAAATCATCTCATCAAGCTGAATAAAAATTCAAATATATATGCATGTATATATTAAATTTAATTACTTTTAATAACAAAATATATAAAAAATAAATTAATTAAAATAAATTTAATATTGAAAGCAAAAATGTATATAAACTTAAAGAATAATAATGCGACGATAAAAATAAACGTAAATATACAAAAATGAAATATTACAAATTTAACTTCACAAAAGAAAAAAAAAAAAAAAATAATAATAATAACTATAAATAATAATAAAAAAATGATATAGAAAAAATATATATATATATATATCATAAAGGTATATAAAACAAGGTCAAACTAATTTTAATATATATGCACATGTACATATACATATATGTATATTTATATTTTACCGCTGTATCGAAATTTATTGAATATTCTGTTATACTTGTTCTCTACAATTTTTGCCTTCTGTTATCCAATTTCATTTTGATTAGCTACCATTGGTGCAGTTGTATTAGTGAGAGAGGCTGAGATACCTATAGGCGCTGTTATACAAATATTATCCATATGAGCTTGCGTAGTAGTTGCACTCTTCTCATTCCTAGCTAATGCGCTAACTATCAACCCAAGAGCGAGAGAGAAAGCGATACAACAAGCACTGTTGCTGAACGTAGTACCTGATGTTGCTGAGTCAGAGCGAGATGGCTACTTAGACAGGGCCAATTTGATTTATATGAACGAATAGAAAGAAGGCAGAGATAAGCCGTCTGATGCAAGCCGCAGACTGAATTTTCCTTTTGGACAGAGTTATAAATTAAACAAAAAAATAATATTAATTTCTAATTTAATTTGCTTTAGCCTTCTTATTTGGAGTTAAATATGTAAAGTACACTTCAATAAACTCTGCTAGCAGCCAAGGCTAACTATACCAAGACATACGACTTTTCGGTATTGCTTTATTCAAGTCAATTGCTGTTATCCTCGCCAGAGCTCTACTCAGCTCAAGTTGTCTACAGTTAGAGCACATCCACTTCTAAACGCCCACCGTTCAAGTAAATGCGCCTTAATTGTAGTTACTGACATTTGACTTTATAAATTGGCCTCGGCCTGTCTGTGTGTGTGTGTGTGTGTGTGTCCACCGGTTCTACTTTGGTTCGGTTTCCTTTTGAACGCAATGCCGTTAGCTGCGTAAATGGCGTGTGTCCCTTCACTGTTATCCTGCAACAAAAATGCTTCAAGTCAACAGCAGCAGCACCAGCAACAACAACAACAACTGACTGCACATTAAAAATTAAAAAAGCCAACTTCGACATGGACTCCAACTTCAGCGCCAACAGCTGCGCCCCTCCCCCTCCCCCTCCAGTAACCCATCAAAGGCGTAGCCAGTGGCAAAGCCAAAGTTGAAACGGCCAACAACAACAGCCAGCTCGACAAGCAGAAGAGGAGGCCGAGAAGAAAGCAGCATGAGAAGAAGCAGCAAAGTAATTTCATGCATCGTTTAATTTTCATTCGGGCTTAATTTGTGCAACACCCTCCATCGGCTACAGTTGACAACCCAAGCAGCGATCACAGCAGACAGCAGACAGCAGAGAGGAGAGTGGAGAGTGGAGAGAGGCGGGAGGAGAGAGGAGAGAACAGACTGCCATATCATATGACAGCAGTTCTCATTGTTCTTCAGTCACTTCCTTTGATTGCTGTTGTTGTTGCTTTGAATGTTGTAATACCCCATTTAGACCTAATACCCGACAGCCACTTCCAGTCGCAGCTTAGCAATTGAAACGGCGAATAAAATAAATGTCGAACAGACGCCAAGTCTAAACAAAAGCCAAACACTCAAGCAAACACACACACACACACACACACACACAGCTGAAATTGACGCCTAAAATTTTGAGACAAATAAAATTAAATGAAGCGCACCCCAGCAAAAAATAATGGAGAAGAAGAAGCAGCAAACTCAGCCCCTGCTGTGTGTGTCCTCCGCAACCCCTTCACAGCCTTTTCACGTGCTGACATTAAGTAGGACTTTTGATATTTCTAGACTTTTGTTTTTTAATTCAAGTAGCAAAGTTTAGCTGCGAATTTATGAGACTTTTCAAGCCTTTAGATTGGCATAGGATTCCATTTTTATTAATATTTGAGCTGGGTTTGTGAAATACTCATGACTCTTCAGACAATAGGCAATAGGCATTGTAAATACAATTTTGTATTTTTATTGAACCTATTCCTATTATTATATTAAAATAGTTAACATATAATTATGTATTGACTTTTATATATTTCATAAATTATTAAGTTATTATTATATATTATTATATTTTTATTATATTTAATAAATCAGTCAACGATTAATTTTCTTTTTCTTTTTTTTTTTTTTCAACAAAACATTTTTCATTAACTTGTAATTTACATGGATCTTTATTCTATTAGGTTTTCTATCTGAAAATCGTAGTCTTAAAAATCATATAATTTTAACTTTCGGTTTTATCCATAATTTATTTAATATTAGTAATTATTTATTTATTTATTATTATTATTATTATTATTAATATTATTATTATTATTATTCTTATTATTATTATTATTATTATTGTTATTATTATTATTATTATTATTATTATTATTATTATTATTATTATTATTATTATTATTATTATTATTATTATTATTATTATTATTACTATTACTATTATTATTATTATTATTATTATTATTATTATTATTATTATTATTATTATTATTATTATTATTATTATTATTATTATTATTATCACTATTTTTTTAATTTAATTTACTTTAATATTTTTTATTGTAAATGCTTTTAGCTGTCTTCAGGGATTATTTAAATATTCTTCTACTCTGTCGGAGTCTTCTGGGAAATCTATTAGGTAGTACGATTTGTATTGTAATGCCTTGACTTGTTTATTATGTCTCGGACCAGGGGTACATGGAAATTCTTTTGCATGCTCTGATTTTTTGATGTACAACTCAGCAAGGCTGACACGCCTGATAACGGTTCACTCCACCTTTATCATTTATCACTGGTACATATTTGTTTACATGAAATTTTGATGAGCGTTAAATTGGGGCAAGTACAGTTTACAGTTTTATTAACACAGCAGATACAAAATAAGTTAAAGTTTGCGTGAGAAACCAGAACATATTTTTTGCATTACGGTAAATTTTACTTGTGACCTCTTCCATGTGATATACTTTGTGTTTATTTATTTATAAAGTCACTGGGATTCTCACTGAATTAATAAGTTCCTCAATTCCCTTGCAGCCCTACACTCCTCTCGAACAAATTAAGTTTCCATACTCTCTCAAGATCCCCATCCTCATCCTATCAGTTTCATTTACTACAGTTATCTATTAGGCAGGGATTCTCGAATTCTGACTGAGGAGCTAAGTCTCTTCACAAACAATTTCGCTCAGTGTACGCTCGTTGCCATGCATTGAGCTTTGTCAATTTAGCTTTTGAATTTGCGCTCTACCTCTCGCTCTCTCTCCCTTCCTCCCTCTCTCTCTCTCTATGTCATTCTCACACGTCTTTTGCTGCCTTTTGGTCGAAAATTCTTTTGGAAATTTAATGAAGTCAATTTAGGTGACACCGCCTCCCCGCTACCCGCCGCCTTTTCACGTCGAGTACACCCTTTCGCGTTGTAATTGAAATTTTTATAGTTGTCGCGCTTCGTCTGGCCTGAGGGGGCTATGAGGGGGGCGAGCGTAGAAACTTTTATCAGCGCTCGACGCGCTCTTAAAAACAATTTTTAGTGGCTGTTTGCCCCCACTCTATGCCGCCGCGCCCGCCCGCGCCCCCTCCCTCCAACTCAACTTCACTCTGGCAACAAATTAATCCCTTTATTTGCATAATTGAAAAACATCAACTGAAGCTGGAAGCCAAATATCAAAATGGCAGTCAAGCAGAATGCCCTCTGGCAGTAGCTCCGCCCCGCAACCCGCTCGTAGTTCGGCGACGCGGTGCTGTGGGGGTTGGGTTTGTGATGGCATTTGTCAAGCCGGGGCCAACTGTCGCCACATTTTAATGTGGCCACCGCCTCCGAGGAGCTATTTAACATTTTTCCAACACTTTGATAATCGCACTTTGTGGCCAGATTAATTATTTACGAGCCGGCGCTACCTGCGCGACGTCGTTTAACCCGCAGACTAACAAGCGCGCAGACTAACACACACACACACTGACTCAGACACACACACACACGGACACACACACCGTGACAAACAAAAGGCCAGGAGTTGTTGTTAAATCTTGGGTAATGCCCAAAGCCGAGCCGGGACACGGCGCTCAAGTATATTTGTCGCCGGTCTTAAGAGATTGCGGCGCACAATTTCCGTACTTCGCCCACCCACAGCCACAGCCGCCCAGAATCACCTGCGCCATCAGCCGACCCCCCAGCCAATTCTCAGACTCCAATTGCGAGTTGGCAGCGCGCAGACATCAAAAGCGCGCTCGCAGAGTCAGAAGCCAAAAGGCAAAGTAACAAATGCCATTGCGACACGGCTCGCTGGCTGTCAGGCCTCGAGCGGGGCGCGTGGGCGTGGCCGGGTCAAAGGGGGCCAAGGGGGCCACAGGCGGCGCAGAGTGTACTCGGAGAGAGCCTCGGGAGTTCACCAGGGCTACCTTCTCGCCTAAGTGGGCGACAGTTATCAAACGTAATATTTCAATTGTGGCCCTTCAAGTGGCGCTAAATTGAAAAGAAACAAACGGCGCACTGCGACGTCGCTTCGCTCTTATCGCGAATGCTTAAAGCTGCGCACCACAAGCAGCGAAGGGTGACGGGTGAACGGTGAGGGGGAGAGGTGGCAGGGGGAGCGCAGCGTGGCGAAAATGCAGCGTGAAAATGACAGAGTGCGGAGAGAGTGACTGACTGAATATATACTCTGCAATGGAACATAAATAAATGCTCTTGTAATCTTCATTCCTTGCCAGACAGACTCTTGAATGCGACTGACTAATAGATGCTCTGTAATTGGATATAAGTAGAGGGAAGAGCAAATGTGACTGACTAGTATATACTCTGCAATGGAACATAAATAAATGCTCTTCTAATCTTCATTCCTTGCCAGACTGACTCTTGAATGCGACTGACTAATAGATGCTCTGTAATTGGATATAAGTAGAGTGAAGAGTAAATGTGACTGACTAGTATGTACTCTGCAATGGAACATGAACAAATACTCTTCTAATCTTCATTCCTTGCCAGACAGACTCTTGAATGCGACTGACTAATAGATGCTCTGTAATTGGATATAAGTAGAGGGAAGAGCAAATGTGACTGACTTAAATACACTCTGCAATGGAACATGAACAAATGCTCTTCTAATCTTCATTCCTTGCCAGACTGACTCTTGAATGCGACTGACTAATAGATGCTCTGTAATTGGATATAAGTAGAGGGAAGAGCAAATGTGACTGACTTAAATACACTCTGCAATGGAACATGAACAAATGCTCTTCTAATCTTCATTCCTTGCCAGACTGACTCTTGAATGCGACTGACTAATAGATGCTCTGTAATTGGATATAAGTAGAGGGAAGAGCAAATGTGACTGACTAGTATATACTCTGCAATGGAACATAAATAAATGCTCTTCTAATCTTCATTCCTTGCCAGACTGACTCTTGAATGCGACTGACTAATAGATGCTCTGTAATTGGATATAAGTAGAGGGAAGAGCAAATGTGACTGACTAGTATATACTCTGCAATGGAACATAAATAAATGCTCTTCTAATCTTCATTCCTTGCCAGACTGACTCTTGAATGCGACTGACTAATAGATGCTCTGTAAATGGATATAAGTAGAGGGAAGAGCAAATGTGACTGACTGAATATATACTCTGCAATGGAACATGAATAAATGCTCTTCTAATCTTCATTCCTTGCCAGACTAAATCTTGAATGCGACTGACTAATAGATGCTCTGTAATTGGATATAAGTAGAGTGAAGAGTAAATGAGACTGACTAGTATGTACTCTGCAATGGAACATGAACAAATACTCTTCTAATCTTTATCGCTTGCTAGGCTGCCTGATTCTTGAATGTGACTGACTAGTACATACTCTGTAATGGGATATAAATAGAGAGAAGAGTAAATGAGACTGACTAGTATGTACTCTGCAATGGAACATGAACAAATACTCTTCTAATCTTTATCGCTTGCTAGGCTGCCTGATTCTTGAATGTGACTGACTAGTACATACTCTGTAATGGGATATAAATAGAGAGAAGAGTAAATGAGACTGACTAGTATGTACTCTGCAATGGAACATGAACAAATACTCTTCTAATCTTTATCCCTTGCTAGGCTGCCTGATTCTTGAACGTGACTGACCAGTACATACTCTGTAATGGGATATAAATAGAAAGAAGAGTAAATGTGACTGACTAGTATATACTCTGCAATTGAGGGAAGAGTAAATACGACTGACTAGTATATACTCTACAATCCGATATAAATTGAGGGAAGTGTAAATACTCTTATAATCCCTATCTCTATATATATACTCTGCAATTTGATATCAATTGAGAGAAGAGTAAGAACTTTTGTTGACTTTCGGTTAGAGCGAATGACTAACTAGAATATACTAATCAATATTGACTCATAGCTAGAGCGAGTCACTAACACATACTCTAAGTGTAAGGAAGATTCGCATTTTGTAATCTAATTTTGCTTCTTCTGCCTGTTCGTCAGTTTTTTACAGGCTTATTACTTTTTTTTATTCACATATCAGGTCTTCAAGTGTGACAGACTATACGCATTTATGTACAGATAAATGTACGCTTAGGTATGTGATGCAGTACAGGGTATTCACATGTCTGCACTAAAATAAGGAGAGTACAATTTAGGCCTAACTAAAAGTCTGACTAACTTGACATGATACAGCAGCAGCAGATTCATTTAGCTTTAGAGGAATAGGTGCAGGGTATATACATTTTAGCATACACTGTGAAGGAAACCTGAATTTTATTTTATATTTATATATTATACCTAACTTTAAAGCAGACTAAGCAGATATGTTAAAGAGAATACTCTTTTGATTTTAAAGTTATTTTATATAGCACAAGGTATATGCATTCGGCATTACAATATTGATCTCTGTAGAACTTATAAGAGCAATACATCATCTATAGTATATTGAATAGAGTGCAGGGTATACAGCAGAGTGCAGTGTCATCCTCTACATTAGAGAAAGTTAACCAGAAATATGATAGAGTAGATGATATACATCGGCAGCATCATCTTGCGGCTGCTACGTATTCCGAACAGGGCATTCCCTAGTCAGGTGTATTCCTAGTCGCACATGCTGTGCAAATTACGAAGCTCAGTTCAGCTGGCAAATTAAAACTCTTAATGCCATTTGAGCCACAAAAAGCTGGCTCAAAGTTAGTCAAAGTGCCGTCCGTACAGCCCTTGCAGCTGGCTCTGCCTTTGCACCTACCCCTGCTCTTAGCTCTACCTCTGCTGCGGCCTTTACCCTTGCGCTTTTTGCCTTTGCCTTTGCCTTTGACTTTGTCTTTTCCAGGCATTGCACGCTGCGCTCTAGCCACGCGCGAAGATTGACTTGGACGCGTTCCCATTTGCCGGTGGGTTAAGTCAACTAAAAGCGGCTTTAATTTACATTCTAAATACTGAGCCGTGCTTCTTCTTATATCGCATTAAGCGAGCATGTAGCCGGATAAGGCGAATAATAAATAATTTAGAATAGAACTCTGTTTAAATAATGAGAAAGGACGCTAAAGGAAATGAGCTGCGTTCCCCACTTCAAATGGGATATTTCCGCTTATGGACTTCATCATAATATGAGCGAAGTACACGAAAAGTTTGACCACTAAAACTTTTATTTTACTTAAAAAATGTAATTGTGCGCTGATGTTATCCTTCATTTATGACTTTATCTTTGCTGTACTTTTCCCAACTAATGAACAAATTCTTAGTATTTATTATATAGAATTATATTTAATAATTCTATTATTATATATCATTTTATATATAAACACCATGCAGTCCCATTAGCAGCACAAAAGTCATTTAACGTCTGTTGGCCACGTTATTTAGTTTTCCCAACTAGTTAATACTGTATATTTAAATTAATTACTTTATTATGAGGCGCTTTAGTTGCGAAATGCTAAAAGGCTGACGCAAATGGCAACTCCGAGCCCATTTGGCCATGTTCCCAATTTAAAAGCATTTTTAATGCCCATGGTCAACTTGGCTAACTGGGTAAAATAAAAAAATACAAAAAAAAATGAGAAAACTATTTAAAAATAAATACATGCTATGCATTCATTCATACACACACATGTGTGTGCGCGTGTGTGTGTGTGTGAGTGTGTGCACCTCTCTGTGTACCTGGCTAAGCATAGCAGCTAAAATAAAAGGCCAGAGTGTACCTGGCCGGGCTTCCTCTTTCGCTCTGGCCGGCTGTTAACGAAAAGTGCTACCGGCATAATTTGCAGCACTTCCTTCTATTCAAGTTGCCAAAAAAAATAAAGGAGGAGGCACACTTTGGTCAAAAATAATGTATAAATATATGTGTATGTACATGTATGTATGTCTAACAGAAGAAGAAGCCACATTCCCCGCCCCGCCCTTCGGTCCACGTCCACCTTCATGCCCATGTCCGAAAACTCGTATTCGACTTGTACATTTCTTTCGCACAGCGTGCCGTTATAAATAATTCAGTGGGCCAAGTCTGGCCCGGGGCGCTTTAATGAGGCCAAAATGTATGAAGATTGGCAGCCGAGCCAACGAAAAGTTTAAACAATTTATGTAACTTTCATAAGCTGAACAATTTGAAATTTATGAAAATTTAACAGACACAAAGAGAGGAAGAGAGAGGGATGGAGAAAGGGAGAGAGACACACATTGAGATGGACATGAAAATCAGACCAAGTCCCAAGGCTTTCGATTTTCTACAGGTACAATTTGTACAGCAGGCGAACGGAAGTGGGCGTGGCCTCTGTTGCAGAGACACAGAGCGAGTAACAGGGAGAGAGAAATCAATTTTATATAAAATTGAAGTAAAAATTGTATGCAAGCCTTATTGCCAATATATTTCTCTGTCTGTGAGTGTATGTGTGTATGTGTGTGTGAACTTAATGATTATGCAAATTGGCATATAAATCGATTGGCAATGCCCCACACAAATTGCTGTTAGCTCAACACCGGCGACAGTTTCGACCCGAGCAGCTGCCAACCGAGCCATAATAACTCATGCAGCCAAGTTTTGTGGCCCTAATGGCTGGCGAGCTCGTCAACGCACTATAAAAATGTCATTATCAGTGGCAAAAGTTTTGCTTATATCAAGCATCAAGTGTTAAAAAAAAGGGCAAGAAGAAGATGGAGAGGAAGAGAGCTGAAATTTGCATATTGCGCACCAACACCAAGCCATCACAGGGACCAAGAACGAAGGACCCGGCCATAACGCCGTCTGCTGTCGCTGAAGTTGAAAAATGAAAGGAACGATTCCCCTCTCTTCCCGTCTTTCTCTTCTTCCCCTCGGGTGTCGCAAATTCAATTGGCAACTCAATGCAGTGGTCGTCTCTTAACAGCACGCTTATCATTAAATTCAAATATCAATCAATTTATCATAGAAAGCCAGAGCCAGCTAGCGCCAGCGCCAGTCCGCCTCAAAGCACAAAGGACAAAGACAACAGCAGCAGAAGACTCCACAAAGTTAGCCCTGCTCGGACCAATCAGGTAACAGTTGCAACTGCTTGCTGCAACATGCATTAGCAACTAATGCAAATGCAATTGACAGTTGAAATGACTAATGAGCTTATTAGCATAGAATGGAGAGCATCGATTGGAGTGAGAGTTGGGTTTAAGTTGCCTTGAAAAGCAACCTTAAAATGATTAGAAATTAAATTATATTAAATGAATGATAAGATTATGAAAACTCATAAGGGTAGGGCGAATCAATCATTTTTTTAGATTTTAATTAGAATAATATTTCATTAACCTAATAATAATTAATCATAATTAATTACATATCTTTGATATCTCTTTTAGTTTATATTTTATAGGTGACCATGATTTGAAGGCGAGGTTTGAAATAAGCTGTAAGCCACTGTATATATCCAGGGGTACCCTCAAAGGCATTTACATCTTGTTACTACTGTGATGTCTAGCGCCCGCGCTTCCTCACAATCTTCCTCCATGAGATCAACTTTTCGACTAACTTTGCCTTGTCAGAACTTTTGACTGCCATTTGTCAGTTAATTATGCACGTTATATTCTTCACTCGCTTCAACTCATTGTAATGACAGCCTAGCGAGAGATCGGCAGTCTTCTCATTCCACTCATTCCACCAACCATCACAACGAGCCTGACCAAATGCCCTCAACAGCTATCTCGCTCCCGCAGAGCAGCAGCGCGTGTTAAGCTCAGCAACAGCTAGCTTTGTCTCGTTCTCTCTTTCTTTCGTACTGAGTTGCTGCACTTTATCGCAACAGCTCTATGGAGACTCACAGTCTCAAACTAATACTATCGCAGAGCAACAGCCAATCGCGAATGAAGAAGCTTAGCATAGTCGATTCTGCTATTAATTTAACAGTATCACTTTTATATAGTCCTTACTTTTGAACTGAATACTGAATAGACATTTTGCAATATTTGTTTTAAAGAATGTTATGGCAGCTTTTGAGTGTATTTTCGGTAACTTTTCAATAAACATTAATTTTTGTTTATCATCCACTTGGCGCATAATTAAAATATAAAGAAACATAAAATCAACAAATATGCGAGAAAGCATAAAAACAATAACAAAAGTAATCAAAAATTTCGAGCACTTTATTGTTGTTGTTGTAGAGGTTGTTGTTGTAGTCTGTGTATTTGTATTTGGTTTGGCTGTGCTGGTCTGGCTATTGGACCAACTCAGAAGCTGTTTTTATAGCTCATAAATTCGTAAGATGCTGTTTTCGCATTGGCAAAGGCATTGCCAAGCTCAAGACATTCGTATGTATGTATGTCTATGTGTGTGTATGTGTGTGTATATTTATAAATATTTTCATCCTTTCACTGCTTGGTCTTGGCACATAAACGCGGAAATGGGTGCTCGAGCCAAATCAATACAAAATTGATGAATACAAATGATCATAAAAAACAATAAAAAGCAATGCCAAAAAGCATCTGCCAAAGCAGGAAACAAAGCGCCAGCAAATCGAGACCAACCAACCAGGCAGCCAACGAGTCAGCCAGCCAGTTGTTTAGCCAGAAACAGAATCAGAAACAGAAACAGAAGCCGAGGCCGAAGCTGAAGCCTTGTTCTGATTTGGTTATAAAAATCCCAGCCACGTATTCCCTCGTTCTCTCTGTGTATGTGTGTGTGTGTATTTGTTTGCTTTGCGGATTGGTTTTGAGCTTTAAAAATCGTAGAGAAAACAACTTGAATGCATTTAACTTATTATTTGTATATATATGTATATACATATATATATATATACAATATGAATCTCAATAATCGTCATCAGTCACTCATTTGAAATTAATTTCGCGGAATAAGGCAGCAATCCTTGTCTGAGGGTCTGGCTGTCCTTGTCGCGTGTCTGCGATTGGCATCTATGGCCAAAGCCAAGGAGCGAGTCGTAGCCATTGCTTCGCTTGCTTTCAAGCGTATAGTCGTTTAGCGGCACACACACAGGCACACGCGCCAGGACATATCGAGGAAAGAAATGAAGTTTAAGTAAATATGCATAGACAAATAGACACGCACACACACGCACACATACGCACATACACACACACTCACACACGAGCACGCACACTTGGGAGTGCAGCCATGCAGACTTTGCCTTTGACGGGAAATTGATTTCAATCAATCAAATGTTGTGATTACTTTACTGGAGTGCCACATCTTGGCACCATTCTGTCAGCCATCGAGCAGTTAAAGATATAGCAGTCGTCTGCCTTTGCCGTTGCCCCTCTTCTTGGCTGTTTGCAGGCCATTAGCCATAATTTACTTAAAGGCTTAAGTGAAATTTAAGACCCAAACTCACTTAACATCAATGCTCACACATGAATCTTTTGAAATGCGAGTGCAAACTAAATATTGAGCAATGTCAATTATGAGTGTATGCCATCAAATGTTTCACCTAATCTAAACATTCATGCGGGTGGTTGAGTGTTTTCAGCTGAATTGAGAATGTTAGTATTGCTGTGAGCCTTGAGTTTTATTTACTTTCCTTTTGATTTTAAAAGTATTTGTTTAATATTTTATTTTTCTTGAAAGGAACTATTTATTATTAACTTTTAAATTATTTTTTATTTATTTTATTTTCTTTGAAAAGAAGAGTTTTAAGGAAGTCAAACTAATAAATATTAACAATTAATTAATTTTAAAAAATTATCATTATTTTTTATCTTTTATTTGTAATTATATTTATTTATTTTTTATTTTACTTTTATAGTTATTATTTATTTAGTAATTTAATTTTATTTTTTTATTTTATTATATACTTCTTATCTACTTTTTCATGATAGTAAATCAAATATTTTTAATTTAAGAAATAATAACTGCGCTTTATATTTTTTTAATACAGATATAAACGCCTGGTATTTGATTAAAATTTATAATATTAATTTTACTTTGATTAATTCAAAAGGTTCAATTCAGTTATTGGGTAAAGATACCATATCTCATGACTGTAGTTTGAGAGTTTTCTCAGTTATTTAGGTGTTGAATAAGATCTGTTATTTAATTATCATTTATTTTTAGCCTTCTTAGCATGAAACCTTTGATGGAGCTGCAAGTTTAAAAATAATAAAAAATAATTTATTTAAAATAATTTTAATTAAATTGAAAGTGATTACTTCATCAATCTGCCGTGCTTCAATTTATTATTCAAGGTAGCTGACTAATTTTAGTTTTACTGCATGGCTCTGCTACCCCTGCTCGCAATGGACTCGCAGCAATTTTATTAAGCCCTAAGTAAATATTCGGCTTATGCTGTTTGTTTAATTGATTTAATTATTTAATATGTTTATATACACATACATATATACTCAATTTTGTATGTAATTACAATTAACATTCGAATTTGTCGCATCGACTTTCGCAGCGCTGCTCGCCGCTCGCCGCTCGCTGCTGGCTCCTGGCAGCTCCAGTCAAAGGCAAATGGAAATTAATTGCACTTATTCAGTGATGTGCACAAATATTATTGATAATTAACTTTACGCGGCACAGAATAAAAGTCAATTTGCAGCGTGTGGGCGTGTGGGCGTGGCAGTGCAGGAAACAGAGACCGGGCACGGCCATCGCACGGAATATTAAATATTTAATTAAGCTGCGCGCGCATATTAAAATTGCATTAAAAATGTCATGCAAATATTATACATTTGTTGGGCTACGTTGCCTGCTGTTGCTGCTCCTGCTCCTGCTGCTGCTGCTGCTGCTGCTGCCCACGCCGCATTAATCCGTGGCGTAAAAAGTGTATTCATGCAGCTGCGAAATGGCAGACGCAGCCGCAAAACCTGCGCCACGCGCATAAAAAATTGAATATGTTGCCAAACTGAATAAGCGAATGTCTGGCTGAAGCCCGCGCGAAACGAGGCCAACTCCAACATAGCCCCAGCACCGAAAGCCGAAAAGTAGTTGTCATTGCTGCTGCTGCTGCTCGCTTTGACATTGAGCCAACGCGGCGTATGAGTGCTGCAATACCCATGGAGCTGGGAGCTGGCAGGAGGCAGTGGGTGGTGGACCGTTTGTCAAAGCTATTGACAGCTGTAAAGTTTGTCTGCACATCATTTGGCATCTCGTGCTCGCCAATATGCATAATAAAATGCATAAATTCAATTAAAATTTCATGATTTGCACAAAGCGGTAAAGCTCTGCCCTAACAGAGTGTGGGCCAACACGCAGAGCCCAAATATCACACACTCACACAGGCAAGCAGATAAAGCGCCGAAATAAGCGCATAAAACTCGCGACAAATGCACAAAGCTCAAATGTGGGGCCTGAAATTCGGCTGCGAACTGTGGACTGTGGACTGCAGACTGCCATAATGGAAACAGCTGCACAGTGCCCAAGACACACACACAAACACACACACACACACAGATACTGTAGATACTGACTGTGCAGCTGTGGGGCCATTGGCAACTCTGCGGCAATAGCAACTGCACAGAAGAGCTGCGCATTTGGCAAACAACAAAAAGAAAAGAACATCAAAATACTCTACAAGTGGGTCAGATTGAATGCAGCCGCAGTTGGGCCAATCATATGATAGGATAGGATATACATATCAAATTAAGGCAATTTAAGAGATATAAACTAATATCTGTGAATGAATTTGAATAAATTTACAGAGCCAAGCTAAAACACAACATGAATAATACTCTACTGCATTAGTGAATTCATCAATAAACAATAAAATAATTAGTGGGTTGGTATTAATAATTTATTAATTTACAACTAAATTTAAATACATTAAATACTAAAAATAAATAGAGAATTCTACATACCAAATATATATTCTGTTTCAGCAATAAGCAAATATCTTTTGTGATAATAATAAATATTTTGTTAAGGTAACTTAACTTATCTTAAGATAATATTAAATATTTTGTTAAGGTAACTTAACTTATCTTAACATATCTTAAAAAAATATTTAATATTATCAGAAAAGATATTTGCTTAGTTTAAGATCTATTTAATATGTATGGAGTCTTGTATTAATTTCTTATCTAAGAACTACTTCGATCCCTATATATATATTTAAAATTCACTATAAAGTAAGGGCATTCAGAAGTTCACATAGATTTTTCTCCACTTCAGCTATTTTGCTGTAATAAATTTGGAAAATTGTTCGCTTTTGGCATAATTTGCGCAACAATTTTAATGCTGAGTTTTGCACTTTGTCACAAAGGAAAAATAGGGCAAAAAGAAAAAAAGAGAAAAACATGAAAATGGGAAAATGGCAAAAGGGAAAAATAACATTTAAAATGATGGCCATAATTTAGCTAAAACTTTGTTGTTGTTGTTGTTGTTGTTGTTGTTGTTGTTGCTGTTGTTTTTGTTAGGGGCAGCTGCTAATGCTGCTTTATTGTTATGGATACTTTTTGGCATTGCTTTCGCTTGCCGCACATTATTCGCACATATGATGCGAGCACTCGCAATGAGTGCTCTTTGGATGTGTGCGCGCGTGTGTGTGTGTGTGTGCGTGTGTGTGTGTCATATGCATATGCAAATGCTGATGTTAACAGCATGTTTGGAATGCTAATGCCTCAGCATGTTGTCATAAATTTCGGCCACAAATCTTTTGCCGTCTGCAGTGACCTTTCAACTGACGGCCATAAAACTGCCGCTTTGGCTGCTTTACAGCTTGAAGAGGCCCCCAAAGTCGCGATAAGCTCGCTCGCTCGCTTGCTCCACGTTGGCAGCGTTGGCTTAACCCATCCAGCTTGGATTGTCGTATATCAACATCAATGCCGGCCACTGGACAGCCGCCCATTGATTACCACTTACCAAATAAATTACTCGCCTGGCCAGGAGCTAAGGCCCCCTCATACACACACGCACACACACTTAAAACTTTCGCTTTACAACTTTCACTGGCCCCAGTTTCCAGTTTCCGAGTTTCGCTCAGCCGGAGGCGCAATTTTTCCGCTCTATTTGCGCTCGTCTATTGCCAAAAATTCACTGCGAGCATCACGAAAAAAAGAAAACTAACATCGAGCTGCCATTTGCTGGCGCTTCCCAGTCGCGGCTCGCTGCGCCGGGGAGTCCTGGGCGCGGCTCTCGCAATTTCAACTCTTCATTGCCATTAGCACCCAGCGATGGGCACGTGACAAGGCTGCAAGTGCTTTACACAGGCTATATATAATGTAAGATATCGGATGTGGAGATAAAGTATGTGTTATCCGAGAGGTGTGTCTTTGGTTGAGCTGGGAAGTGAAGGGCGCAGCTTGAATATCTTATAAATATATTTTAGGTCCTAGAAAATTGAAATCTAAATTATTCTGAAATTTATTTCATTATTGTAATTAATTAATAATAATAATAAAAAAATAATAAAATAAAAATAATAAAATAAAATAAAAATAATAGCTAATTGTTAATAATAATAAAATATATACATTTATGTTTTTATTTATTTTATTTTAAATTTTGTTATTCTATGTTTTTAATATATAATTTTCAATGTTTAATATTTAATAATTATTTAATATTTATAATATATACATATGTATTTTTTGATATATGTATATATATTCTATACTTTAAATTATACATATATATGTTTTATTTAATAATTATTTTTATAAGGGAATATTTTCAAATAATAATATGAATGCTTAAAAATTTATAGAAATAATTGCATGAATAACAATAATATATAGATATTTTATATTTAATTAATTAATTGACTTATTAATATATTTTTAATATATTTGTATGTATATTCTATATTCAATATTCTCGCTTTTGTTGCTCTGGACGGACGAGGAGACAAACATGGCTTGATCAACTCAGCTTGCTTGAAGTACAAATTATGACAATAGATATTAGTTAGATTTAGATTTGAAGGAATATTAATTTGTAATCAATTTGTACGAAGAAGGTTGAAGAAGTTGAGATCAGTGAAGATAGCCTCAGCATAGTTGGCTATAGCTCAATCAGGTGGTATACAGCCGGAGCATAGCCAGAAGTTTTCGCTCTGTCATTTAAATAAATGAATATATAGACCTTTGGAACTGTTCTATATTTGTATAGGAATTATTATTGTACAAAGCTTCAGATAGCACAGCTCTTAGATATCAAAGATTTCAGTAAACTACGCAAATGCCAGGCATTTGACAGAGTTTTTAAACGCAACTGCAACTTCTCTGCTCAGCTTTTATCTATTGAGACTTTAAGCTTTGAAACATTTCTTATATATATTATTGCTGCCAATGAAAATATTGATCTAACTTGAACTAGGCTAGAGCTAAGCATTGCAGTGATTCATAGAACTTATGTATATGTCTTAGAGCAGCTGAAGATTTTTATTCGAATGCAGCACTTCAAGGCTCCTTCCCCCACCCAGCCCCTCCCTGTTGGCTCACTAAAAATCTATTATTATTTCAACAAGCTTTACCCAGTTTTCATAAAATGAATTGCCAGCTCTGCACAGCTGCACAGCTGCTCCGATTTCTTTGATATGCTTTCTATCACGCTGCCATCGCCAACTGCTGAGCGCGCCTCGAAAGTATGCTACATTTTCTTTAACTTGTGCGTTAACATATTTCTGGAGCGTTTGTCGCTCTTTGTTTGAATTTCAGGAATGCCAAGCGAGTAGGAAATGACAAAAGTGAAAATATTTCAAGCACTTGTGCAGCGCTTTGTCTGCTTTGCGCACACCCCCCTCCCATGCCACACACACAACTATCTCCGTTGTTGTTTTTTGTGCAAAGCGCATTAAACACACACACACACACACACACACACACACACACACACACACACACACACACACACACACACACACACACACACACACACACACACACACACAGACACATGGATAAGAGCCACATGTATGTTCTAGCAAATCGATTGAATTGTCTTTTCCGCTTTTGTGAGCTTCTTACATGACTTAAACTAAGCTCTGATTTGGTCTGCCCCTCGCTTACATCGGACTTGGCTCTTTGATTATGTCGAATGGGGCAATTGATTAGCAAAATATTTAAATTATTTAAGCATTTGGCTGTGCACAAGTGCGAATTGGAAATTTGCATCTTTAAGCCTCATTTGACGTTGGCCGGGAATCAAATCAATTTGGCCGCCGAGCGCCTGACCTGAAAAGCCTTTTACCCTCAACATTTGCCTTTTCTGGATCATTTCTGGTGCCGAGTGCTGATTATTTTATGCCTGCCTCTCACTTAACTGACTGCCGACTGGTGTCATGTTGTTTGTGGGTCTGGAACTCTTGCTCTCCTTCTCCTTCCTCTTCTGTAGATTCTTTTTTTGATAAATTTACCATATCGTTAGCGCGACCCTTGGGCTGCTCATTTTGTGCCATTATATATATATAAATTTTGTTTTTTTTATTTATATTCTCTTTCTTTTTCATGTATCCCTGCTGGCTTGGGTGGCTGGCTGGCTTGGCTGGCTTGGGGTGTGCTGCACAAATTGCTGTAATACAATATTTTTGCCATTAGGCAGCCAGTTACAGTGTTTGTGTTTTGTTGGGGCTTCGAATGTGTGTATGTGTGTGTGTATGGTTTTTTTTTTCGGGTCTAGCTGTTGCTCATATTGCAGCGCTGCTGTGAACCTTTTTTGACAGACAGTCGACAGTGGCAGGAGGTGGGGGCTGGCTGCGCCTTTGTCCAAGTCAAGGGTATTGCCTGGTCGGTCAACTCATTAGACAGTGACCACAGGTTGCGGCCCGTGGGAACTCTCATATCATGCTGCAATGATATACCAAAAAGTCGAAACGCCTTTCGGCCCGTTGAAATGTTCGTGCTTAATGGCACGTAAAGTCGGCATGATTAATAGGCGTCAGTCGCTTGTTTGTTTGTTCGTCAGACATTAATGCCACACCCCCATTGCCCATTGCCCATTGCCCATTGCCCAGTGCCCGCTGCCCATCAGTTTATAGAACTTTTTCGTTTTCTTGCTGCGCTCTAATGATTTCAATACAAATCGACAGAGAGAAAAAATGAGAAAAGAAGAGCAAGAAGTCAACAGGACACGCACAAAATGTGTTTCATTTTGTTTCAATTTGCTTAGCTCGTGGGGCGTTGGCCCCGGCCGAGCGGCATTTGGGTCTCGATCGCCCATTGTTTGTCTACATTTCAGTTTTTTATTCCACGCCTCTGGCTTTCAGCCATGGCCATCATTTTTAATTGAAACGCCACAATTTATGGCTGCGCGCATATCAATTTACCAGATAGATAAAAAGAAAACGAAATGTGAGAAACGGATTTGGATTTCTGTCTTTAATTTCGCCACGCATTAATTGCCGCTCTTAGATCCATAATAATAGATTGAAAGCCATTTAATTATCGGAGTTTGTTGATGAATGAATAATGATGAGGACAGTGAGTCTAGTATTCCAGCTTAAAAATGGAACATAGAATTATCTCTGCCTAAAATAATAAATAGTTAAATAAATAAGGCAAAAAACTGTAATTTGATTTCTGCAGCTGATTGCCGAGTTCATAAAAATGTTGTTACTAAAAGCATCATTAAATATGAATGAATGCATTGCGCTGATGAGCATTGCGATTGCCGAAAATTTATTTCTATTTAAGCCACCTGCTGTTAGCGTCAATCTCAACTACGCTGATATGACAACAGCAACAACAACAACAACAACAACAGCAACAAGAACTCATCAAATAAATGAAATCGAGAACAATAACAAAAGGCGAGCTGCCATAATTTGGCAAATGCAAAGATAAACTTCAACAATGGCTTAGTGGCTCAGAATGTATACTCATTCACGCAAATGAAACGAGTATATTGGTTTTATATATAGACTTGAATATAGCTTTGAATTATAGTGTCAGAATTTTCCCAATGCGCCCACTAGGGGCGTGGCCAATCGATAAGTGGGCTTTCAAGCGAGTTGACATTTAGATTATGAACTCAGGCTTACAACAAGAGTTTAAGATATGATCGATATATGTACAGTTATTGGGGCGGAAACTAGATTTGCCACGCCCCCAGCTAAGAATATTATATTATATTAAATTCGTTGAAATATAATAATATAAATAATATAATCAAATTAGAAAGTCGATCTGGCAGCGTTCTTTGTGCTGTGAATGAGTATTCTGCAGTCGGTAATAGCCCACTGCAACGTTCTCATTTGTTTTTTTTTATGTGTGTCACTCGAATAAAAGTACGCACACATGGGAGTGTGGGTATGTGTGTGTGTGTGTTTGTATGCGTGCAATCAGACAGCTATCATCATCTATTGTAGCTCTCTTTCTCCCACTCTTCCACTCCCTCCCTCTGTCTCTCTGTGTTTATGGATAATCAAAACAAAAACACTTGCTCTGCCATCGTAGCGAAACAGTTTTATTTTGAAAACAAAAGAAGAGCCCACTTGAGCGTATGCTCAGTTCGCAAGGACAATTTGATGCGATGGTGAGCGAGCATACGCCACGTGAATATGCCCAGTGTGCCCAATGGCCGCGAGCTGAGGTGTGAGAGAGTAGATAAACATGCGAATATATATATATATATATATATATATATATATTATAAATGTCATCCAAGTACGTGTATTAAGCTGCTCTATATAAATAATGCATTCATCAAATATTTCAGGCCTGAGAAGTCATTCGATCCGTAAAATAAATAAATAATATAAATAAATAAATATAATCCTAAAGCTGATTGCAGTGTGATATTTTTTCACTATTTCTCCTTCTCTCTCTCGCTTTGGTGTCGACATTTTTTCAGTTAAATACTGTATATTTTCAAATAAGATAATTGTCATATAAATAGCTGTTTCACAAAAGTATATATAAAATTAGATGCACTAATAGTGCTCCTTCAAATCCTGTTTCATATACAAATCGTGTTTCTCGAGTCCATCACAGATTTTTGTTGACCATCTCAAGTTTGCTTTAATTTTTTCTACTCTACAAAGACAATATTTACAGAACCTAAGTAAATGTTTTCCTTGTAAAAACATGTCAACAAAAATCGTTGATGGACTCTTGTGATGATGTGGTAAATATTTAGGTAGATCCGCCCGAAGTATCAATAGTACGGAACATAACAATAAATAAATTTATATTTAGTTTATTTTTTTATATATTATTTATTCTATACTTTTATATCTATGATGACACAATAATTAATTAATATATTAATACAAGTAAAATCAAAAATAAAATTAAATAATAAAATCAAATAATAAAATATAAAACATAATAATTTACCTTATTCGATTTTTCTTTTTTTTTTCAATAATTTTTAAGTCAAAAATATTAATTAATGAAATAAGTTTTTTTATTCTTATTCCTACAGTTTTTACTCTTTCCCAAAATTATCTGCAGTCAACTCTTGATTTGATTTCAATATCTTTTAATTCTTCTTTCTTCACTTTAGTTTTCCAGACAAGACTTTTACTGCATATCTCATAGTCCATCATATGCATTAACGTGATCCGCCTAGTAGCTCAGCTGTGCGCCTCTTATGTGAGTCGAAATTAGCCCTGTGTGCCTAGCTGAGCAGCTGGCTAACTAACTAAGTCAAGGGCAACGTTTGATTTTTTTATTTTTTCAGTTTATTTTATTAATTTTTTTTTTTCGTTTCTCGTTTAGGGCCAACTGCTGATTAATGAGCCCGGCTAATGAGAATGGGCGGCACATTTTATGAGCTGGCCTTTGCGCATTTCGCTAAAATTCATATTTAAAGTCAGCCAGTATATTTTGGGGCAGGCGGGGCGTGGCTGTCAGAGGCAATCAGGCTGCAGGCGAAATGCGTCGCAAATATCAAAGAACGTATTTACATGCAAAACAGGAATTGTGGCTCAGGCTGAGGGCCAGGGTTCGGCTTTTTTCCCTTTTTATACCCATTGAAAGTGGGTGAAGGAGGGTAGTATAGGCTGTATGGTGCAGACATGTTGATGCATCTGCTCTTTTCTTTGCTTTCACTTACCTCTCTTTTCTTTTCTTGCCATCTCTTTTCCTTCCTTGTATCTTCTTTTTTGTTTGCTTTCATTTGCTGTTCTTCTCTTTCCTCCATTTTGCCCTTCTTTTAATTTCTATCCTTTGCTTGGCTTTCCATTTCTTTTCTTCCTTTTCCTTTCCATTTCTTTACTTTCCTTTCCATTCCTCTCCTTTCCATTTATTTTATTTTAATTTCATTTCCATTTCCATTTCCATTTCATTCCATTGACATCCATTATTTCAAAGAAAAGTATTTCCTTTTCTTTCTTCGTCTTCTCTCTTCTCTTCTCCTGTCTTTTCTATTCCTCACTTCTCTTTTATTTGAGCTGCTTTTCATTTTTTTGTTTTACATCATATCTCTTAGTCCTTCATTTTCTAAACTTCTTTGCTTCCCTTCTGCTTTTTCAGTTAATTCAGGGTATCTCATAGTCGAGCACTCTCTTTCAATACAATGCATGGTTTTTATTTTTCAGCTGCTGCTGCTAAGTTGACTTGCCACAGACGCGCGTTTCAGCCAGAGTGAAAAAATTGAAAACCATTAGGATTAATGTTTAGTTGAAAGATTTGCGCGTTAAGCCATTTTTACATGGCTGCGGCTACGGCAGCGAGTCCTGATGTTCCTCCCGATGGCTGACTCCTGCTCCGGCTTTGAGTCTGGCAATTGCTAATGTAGTTTATGTGTAACAGGCGGAGGCTTCTTAACGTTAACTGACGGCAAACCGTTATGGCTTAAGGGCGAGCGACGCACAAACGGCATGTAAAATGTGACATTTTAATGTATGCAAATGAGACGTTGAATTAAGCTCCACGAACACCCACGAACACCCACTCACACACTCACACACACACACACACACACACACACATACAGTTGGTTTCATATCCGTTTCCGTTTGCCTTTGCGCCATGTGATATGATTTAAAAATAATGAAAGCCAACGCTCTTCAATGGCTTTAATGTTGGTCCCCAGCTCCCTCTCTCCTTAGCTATCGCTATCTATCTCGCTCTCTGGCAACGTGACTTGTATTTCGCCTACCCTCTCTCTCTCACTCTCTCTGTGTGTGTGTTTTCTCGGCGGAAATGTCAACTTAACTTTTTTGCGCTTTGACAGTGACACAACAACAGGAGCAAAGCTCGAATATATTAGAGAGTGGGAGCAGCAGCAGGAGCAGGAGCAGGGCAGCAGCGCTAGCAGGAGTCCGCGTCCATCTACAGGCAATTTATTAATTTCTATGCAGCCTGCGTATCGTAATTTGTTTCGTTGTTTGCTTTTCTTAGCTAGAAAATTACTTAAGTACCAGTTGCTTCGTTTCGATTATTTGAACTTTGCTTTGCAATTTCCTCGATTGTTTTTTATGGGCAGAATTTTTGTTGTTTGCCCTTGAACTGCTCGATGGAGCAAAATTTTGCCTTTGACATATTTCAAGTGGCTGCAAATTTTAATTGAGCGCACGTATTCTTTTATATTTTTTTTTATTTTTACATTTTCTTTTTCTGGCAATATTCATGGCTTTTAGTAGGAATTTGAATAAATGGATAAATATTTCAAAGCATTTAAGTGTAAGCGGCTCAATTGAAGAAGTAATTGAAGCATATATGCTTTGAAGTGCAGCTTCCTTTTATTTCAAATTTGTTTAACAATTTTTATTATTCATTTTGGTTTATCAAGCTTATAAAAATTACAATAAATTAATTGTTTGCAAGTTTAAATGCTTTCAACAAGTTTTTATATATTAAATTTAAAGTTGAATTCATTTTTGTTATTTGTATATTGCATATAAATTGACTTAAAGTTGTAAATAAAAAACATAATAAAAAATAATGGTTGATGTAATTTTTGAGCTATATATATGTATATTTATTTTACTTATTTATATATGTATATATCTTTAATGAAAAAAAATCAAGTTCTTTTATATATATTTACAATTTCTTTTACTTTTATATTTAATATTATTTTTATTTTTTATTTTCTTTTCATCTTATTTTTTTTTATATATAAAACTTGATTATTTTCCATGAGATTGACATTTTCACTTCACATTTTATTTATTTATGTATTTCAAATTAAATCAATTGTTATATTAATTATAAAAAATCCTCTATCAAAGCGGCTTTCGCGTGCTTCATGAAGATTAACGAAATGCGATTAAATTAAGGCCGTTTAGTAAAATTTGTATTGCAATTTAAGCAGTCAATAAGCCTATTGACTAATTTCAGGGATAATAAACTAAAGAAATTCATTTTATATAAATAAGAAACTTAACTATATTAAAAGCTGCTTAAAGCTGACAAAGCTCAATTCTTTCAAGTCTAGCCTAACCTGAGTCATTTCCATCATTTTGTGAGAGTTTTGTTTATTGTTTTGGCTTCTTGGCCACAGCTGTTGCTTTGCATATACAAAATTGAATTTTGTTATTTTAATAATCAATGAATATTGAATATTATGGAATATATTATGCTTGGCAATTGCAGTGGGCATAATTTGTGTATACAACCGAGCGAGCAGGGCGAGGTTTGTTTGTCTAGCTGCCTGCCTTATAGATGTTTATCAGAGCAGCCTCGTGGCCGTTCGTATTGCTATAGAGAAAGAGCATAGCTCGTAACACTCTCCACACATACACAGCCTCACACACACACACACACAGGCACACACAGGCACACACAGGCACACACATTTAACATAAATGAGCAAACATTTTCATCTCAATTTGTACAAGTTTTGGCAACATTTAAACTAAATTTTTGCCCTCTGGAATTAATTGCAAACCATTTAAAATAATTGTACATATATACATACATATATACGCACATATATATATAAAAAAGGCAGAGATATTTGGTCTGGTTGTGGAGCACTCACCGATTAGCACTAATATCACATGTAGCATATACCAAAGCTGCAAATGCGTTGTTGTTGTTGTTGTTGTTGTAGTTGCTGTTGTCCTTTTGGCCAGGCTAACAGCTTGGCCGGCCTGTTGCTTGTGGCTGTGGCTATGGTGGTGCTGCTGCTGGTGGTGATGGTGGTGCTCCCGCCCCCGCTCCTGCTGCTGCTGCTGTTGGTGGTGTTGCCTGTGTTGGCTGTGTTGGCTGTGTTGTCGGTGGTGCTGTGGCAGCTGTTGCTCACTCTGTCCATGACTGTGACTCAGTCTGTGACTGTGACTCAGCCGGTGACTGTGAGTGTGACTGTTGGGCTCGGGCATACACATGCTGGCAGTTAAAACACTTTCACTGGCCGGAAGGGTCAAAGGGCCGACGATTCGCCTTTTGCTATTTGTCTGTTTATTTATGTGCTGGGGGCGAGCCCTCGGACGCTGCCCACACACAGTGAGAGTCTCACGCTCGCCCTGTCTCTTCGATGTGTTTATTAATTTCTGTGTGAGGCAAGAATTCACTTATTTAATTTAGACATTAAGTTGATATAGCTGTTTGTTGCTCTTGTTGTTGTTGTTGCTGTTGCTCTCCTGCTTGTTGTTATTCTTATTTTAACTGCCTGGCAATTAATCACTTTTAATCGGGCGCGCGAAACGTAGCCGGAAAGCAAACGAGTAGAGGAAAGCAAGAAGAACAAAAATTGAAGAGAAAGGAAGCAACGTAAAGCGGGCGAAACTATTAAACGGCCAGGACACAGCAAACGCGCAGCCCAAAGTTAAAGACATAAATTTTGCAGCATTTTGGCCAAAGATTAATTACAGCAGCAACGGCATAGAGCGAGAGAGAGAGTGAGGGAGAGAGAGAGAGAGCAGCATTTGGGACACTATTGAGGCGCATGCAACATAAATTCAAAATATTTCCCCCACTCTCGGCTGTTGCCGCCTCGCATTTGATTTACGGCTAACTGGCAAACGCTTACAACAAGGCAATTGAGAGTCCTTCAAGCACTTTCGCTGCTAGCTCGTTGTCGTTGTCCGCTGTCCCTTCTCCCTTGGCGCTGTCGTTGTCCTTGCTGATGCTCCGCTGTTAATATAATAATGCCACACGCTCCGCTGACCCACATGGGCCGCAATGCAGCGAAATGCCCATCAAACTTGATTAGCGGCAACAGCTCCTGCTGTCTCTGGCTATCCATCACTCTACTCTCTATCTCTCTCTCTCCTTCTGTCACTTTCTCTCTCTCTCTCACTCTCTGATAACTTTCTCTATAAATACGCAACCCATTTGCCCCTATTAATTGCTATT
Source organism: Drosophila mayaguana (assembly GCA_037075325.1). Taxonomy (NCBI): domain Eukaryota; kingdom Metazoa; phylum Arthropoda; class Insecta; order Diptera; family Drosophilidae; genus Drosophila; species Drosophila mayaguana. Next base: position 4,906,152 of record JBAMCG010000115.1, on the reverse strand, counting down.
TATAACCTAACATAACTCGCATGTTTAGCAGTCTTTGAATTTATAACAATTACTTGAATAAAAATTTAAGAAATTAAAACAGAAAAATACCTCAAATAAATAAATAATAAATATACAATCAATGAGCACGACAGTTGCTCGCTTTGCTTGGGGTTTGGGATTGAAATATGTCTAATATATAAAATATATGAAAAAACATTAATTATAATAAAATAAATGGTAAAATAATATATTATTGATAAAAACATTTATTCCAATAGATCAAAATTAAATTAAATTATTAAATTTTAATTATTCTTAAATTAAATTTAATTAAATAATCTTCACACATATTTCTTGGTATAAATTATTTCTCCTACAATTTTTAATGTTTTATTTTTGAATCGAAAAATATAAATATATATATATATATAAAATTAATATTATAATATTGCAAGAAAGCAATTAATGGAAACAGAATGTTAGTAATAAACAACTATATATTTGTATATTAAGCCCAAAAATTAGCCTATTTCTAATATTATAAAATATCGCAGATAAAACGTAAATTAAACGGAAAAAGTTTACATACATAATTCTATATATCTTATCCATTACTTTTCTTTATTACAGCTAAGCATTAAAACAGGAGTAGTTAGTTGTTCAGTTTTTAATAGAATATAATAGGGAAATATGTAAACATGCTTTCTATGCACTCAGCAACCAGCAGATGGACGCTAACCCTTAGAAGCTTGGCAACATATTAAGAAAGTAAATAAGAAATGTCAAGCGAAAATGATTTATATATATTAGTAGCATAGGAGTATATAGAGCTGTGATCATTGGGAAATATAATTGAACACATATCTAGGGATACGGAATTAAGGATTGTTGAAGAAATACTAAAGGGGCTATATATTATATATATATATATATATATATATATATATATATATATATATATATATATATATATATATATATATATATATAGATTAACATATATATTTAAGGCTGCGTTATCTATATAGCATAGCTGATGCTGAATCTGCTTTTAATTAAACTGAACATTTGTGAGAAGTATTTTACATAAACTCTAAATCAGTCAGATCAAGAGCGATTAAATAATTTGTCATAATTACATTTATATAATTATTTTCTAGTGAACTATGTCACATATATATGAGATTCTAAATAAATCTTCTTAAGTGTGAGCACAAAAACTTAACTAAAAACATTTCCTAAGTGTTTTAAAACTAGGTATTTTCCCATTTTTCTATAATATTTTCTATAATATTTTTCTATAATATTTGAATTGCTCAAATCTTCACATCTAAATAGATCTCAAATACAGCTGCAAGTTAAAAAAGCAGATTTCCATGTAGCACAGCACATGTCAAACAAAACAACGATCACAATTTACTAAAACTGTCAAAATAAAAATAAAAATAAATCATCATAACATTACAAGCGCTCTTGCTCGATTGAACAACTAAATAGGATTTGCGCCGATGTTTTTAAAAGTCGTTAAAAAATCAAAGCGATAAACAAAAGCCAATATGAAATTCAACAACAAAGCAGTACAAAGTGCTTTTAATGACATCAGAAAAGGAGAAAAAGCAGTAATAATATAAAATAAATAAAATACTTGACAACATTTTTTTTACACGCACAAAATGTTGTTGTGGCTGTTTGCACAACAATGGCAGCAACAACAACAACAAAAACAACAGCAAAATGGCAGCTAACAAGTCGAGCAGAGATAATAAAGCAGCAGCGACAACATTAACAAATAACAAATACAAACGATAGCAACAACAAAGCCAGCGGACAAAGACCCAAAAAAAAGACGAATTTAGCTGCGTCATTGTTTCGAGAGCCCCTAAAAATATGCAGCAGGAAATTTAATGCGTGGAGTAGTGTGAGGCAGCCAAGACTCAAACCAAAATCAAAAACTTCAAGGACTGAAATGAAAAGAGGGCGGGCAAGCGAAAGCACCAGAGCGGCGCACATAATTAAGTGAAATTAGTGAGTTGGTAGAACGAAATAATGAAAGTTACAATAGATGCAAATTAAGTTAAAAAAAAACAAAAAAAAATACACAGAACTTGGGACAACACAGAGCGAGGGCTATAGCCAAGACCCAAAGCAGGCAGCAACGAATAGGGGGAAATAAACAGATCTGCATTAGTCAAGACGCAAACCAAAGTGCAAAGTGATAATTGTGAACTGCGCAGCTAAATAAAAATAATATAAAAATGTAATAAATATTGATGAAACTAAATTTATATTTATTAGTAATGCGAGTAAAGAAACTTCCTTAGCAGTTCAAATATGGGAAGACTGTGCATGCATATGTGGGATCAGCAGCAGCAAGAACTCAAACCAATCCCGAACTATAGGAGATATTGAATATGAGTAAGCAAATTAGTAAAAGAAGAGCAACTAAATATTCAAATATTCAAATAAATTTAAATTGAGTGCATATGAAAAGTGAGAACGAAAACTGATCAGCAACAGCAAAGACACAAACCAAACTAAGAAAAGAAACATTGAAAAGGGAGAGTTAAATGCATGCAAAGAAAAAACTAAGGGGGAAACGAAATAATAAAAGGTGTAATGAAAATTAACTAAATCGAGCTAATTATCTGCTCAAAAAATTTTCAAAAATGATCCGCCGATATATAAAGAGTTTCTGTACATAAAAAAAATGGGATCACTAACAGTCGAGACTCAAACCCAAATGCTAGAGCAGGTACAAAACAGGGAACACGCACAACAGACGATCATAATTACATCAAAGTAAATTTAGAAAAAAAATTAAAAAAAAAAAAAAACAAAAATTACAAATATTACAGACTTTTCCTTTTCCACGTTTTTTTTTTCTCTATTGTCGCGCTTTTATTTTAATTAACCGCAACCGCAGCAGTTCGTAACTTTCCACAAGGAACAACAACAATAGCAACAACAGCAGCAGCAACAACAAACAAAATGCTTGATAAATGTTTGTGGCACGCAAATCGCATTTATTTTTGCTTTGTTTGTTTATTTTTATTTTTTCTGTATATAAATATATTTTAAATTCGCGTTTCTCAAATCTATTGAAGCACACCTAAAACTTGCACTTTATTTTCTCTGTTTTCCTTCAATTTTATTTTATTGCTCAAATTTTTATTTTATTTTTAATGGAACTAACACGAAACAACTTTTAAAGCCCGCACACGACACTTGTCCATTCAAATGCAAAAGTATTGCCGTCCGTGTGCGTCAGTGTGTGTGTGCCTGTGTATGTGTGTGCGTGTCTCTGGTTTCTGGTTTCGGTTTTTCAGTTCTGGTTCAATTTGAATGCCAAAGAGTAGCGCGCGCGCGATTCAAACGACGTGCGTTCGGAATGGAGTGCAAATCATAACTAAAAAAAATTTTCAACTTCTTGTGCAAGTGTGTGGTGCGCCATCCAGCGGTCAAAGCCGGAACTATGCATGTCACTGCAATCCTTGCGCATGCCTGAGACACACACGCAAAGCCGAGCACCGTTGGCTGAGACGAAACAATACACGCGAGCGAGGGGTAGAGCAGTTCCGACTCTCTCAGCTGAGAGCGTAAGAACGTGTTTCATTACCAGCGCGTTTCGCTTCAGCGTTAACAGAAAGCTTTGCGCTGTTAAAATAATGGGATTTTTCGTTTGACTTGGGCGCCGTTTCATTTGAATTGTGTTTACAGGATCGCAGGCTGAATTTACTGTAGAAATTGATTGATGAAATGTTCGTTATCCGAGGTGTTCGTTAACCGAGGGTCCACTGTATACTCTTATTATTTTCATAAATGATTATAAGTATTGTATTTGTCTTTTCTAATAAATAAATGTTTTAATTCATTCAATTTTATTAAAGTTTATATAAATATATAGAATCTAAAAAAAGATTTATGTATTGGAAAAAAAATTAATATTTTAAAGAAATGTAAATTTTTATATATCAGAAAATAGGAAAGAATTCATAGTAAAAGCTGTAACTACACTCAACAGATTCAAGAGCAGCTCTCTCTGCGTCATATTAATCATACGCACTGTGGTTTGCAGATAGGAAATATTAAGGTAAGCTAAGTGATTAGCCAATTAGCCAACGATATGAACTTTTAATATGTTTGCATAGCTCCCTAATTAAAATCTCAAGGTAATTTATATAATTTATATATAATATATATAATTTATATATAAAGATATATCTATTGGCATATATATATATACATATATATATATATATATATATATATATATATATATATGCCAATAGATATATCTTTATATATATATCATAAGTGATATGGAAGCCGAATAGATGTAGATCTGGAAGTAGAAGTAAGAGAAATGTGAACAGAGAGTTTTACAAGGCAAATTCTATGATTAAAATGTATTTGTGTTACTGAAATAATAATTAAAGTGTTTTCTTTCTTTATACCCAGGCTGAAGGAGGCGCAACAAACGCAATAAGTACAAGAACTATTCCTGCTTAGTGTTGTCAATTAAAAACCATATAAAGATCAGTTATAAAATAATATCTCATTCAGCAAGAGTGACCTAATTTTGCATACAGATTCGTGGGAATTTTATAGAATTTTGATTTTTGCTGTATTTGCAGTCTCGACTTTCAACTGCCTTGCCTCAATTAAGAATACGCAAGTTTAAACGGTTCAACTGTATCATGTGAAATTGTGGAATTTATATGGCAAATTTAAGCAGCACTTGCAGCACTCGCAAAGGTGCTGCCGGGTGTCAAAGGACATTCACACACACACACAGACACTAGCCATACATATGCAAATTTCGCATGAAAATGAAAAGAAACTTCTGACCATTGCAGTTAGGGAAACCAAGCAGACTCCGGGCAGCAGCAGCAGCAGCAGCAGCAAAATATCTTGGGTCAATGACATTTAACTTTATTTTTACTGCCGGCTTCTTTGAGTGTAGCTGCACGGCACAGTCCAGAGCCAATGAATGCGGCTGAGAATCGAGCAGAGAAGTCTAAGTGCTTAGGTAATGCGAGAGCAGAATGCCAGCTGGACGAAGAGCAGAGCAGCAGGAGCTATGAATGCAAAGAAAACAAATAGGAGGAGCAAATTATACAAAAATTCATGCATAGAAATCTAAAATATTTGATATGAGCGAAATGTATAGAATTAAGTTAAATATAAATAAATTAAATAAATGAAAATAAATATATACAATACAAAATAAACAAATAAACAAATTAATTTAATTGACTTAAATTACGTTAAATAATATATATAAGAAAAGTATATGAATATATATAATAATCATAAAATATGTATAAATATAATAGAAAAAGGCTTAAGTCTTCAAAAAGTATACAATAATAAAATATAATAAAAAAAGGCTAAGCTCCTCAAATTGTGGAAAAATTCAGTCTGACCTCTATACCAAGAACATCCATCTATTTGATTCCAAGAAAACATTTAAGAGAATCATATCTGTGTTGAATTTTGTTGAGCCGTCCATATCAATTCCAAGGCAATTCTGGGAAAGGTGAGCTGAAGTGAGACTTTGTTTAGCCAATATAAGGCTTCGGCGGCTAACCATACACTCGAAGGATAGAAGAAATAAGGGCTCGATTCATAAGTGAGTATGAATTAATCTAAATATTCTAGTGAATTTCTATGGAAAGTTGCCTTAAAGTTTTTGACAGAGCAGAGATTAGCGAATAATGTACTGAAATTGAATTTGCAATTCGAATGCGAATGCGAATCAGAATGAGAATGAGAATGCGAGTTGTTGGCGAATATTAAGTGCAATGCCCATAAGAGCCATAAGACACATAAAGCAACTTTGACTGCCATAATTTTGCAGCTGTCATAAAAACGCTGCACGGCCTGTTGGAGCCGGGGGGCGGGGCTGTGGCCAGGATGGGCCGGGCTGGGCTTTGAGGAAAGGCTCTCCAAATGGCACATAAATTAATAGAAGCTGTTGCTGCTGCAAACAAGAAAAAAGCAGAGAGAGCAGCAACAGCAGAACAAAGTTTGCAGCATACTTAAATAAAAATAAAATATTTCGCAATGAAAAGAAACTTCTGCACCTCTTGGCTGCCTCCGGGCGCGTCTCGCATGATTTTTTATTGATTTATAGCGTTAATATTTTTGCTTTAATGCGTCAAATAAATTAAATTGTCTTACGCACCTTTGCAGAGCGCGCGGCTTTCGGGCAAAGGGCCAAAAACTTTGACGACCTCTGCTGAAGAAGGCGGGCACGGCAGGGGGAGGGGCTGGCAGCGGGGCTGAGCTGGGCGGCCGACAGGTGGCAGGCAGCTGAAGAGGGCAGCAACAAATGCATAACTTCGATTTCAAAAGCAAATAAATATTCATAAAAAAATATTTTTGCACTCTCGAAAGCACTTTGCGGCTCAGTCGGGAGCGACGGCGCGGCGCCAAGACACAGAATTATAAATATTCATTTATGCTAAGCGCCGACGCGTGAGTATTTGCAGGTGTCTGCGTGGGTGTTGCCACCGTCTTGACGTAACTGTTGTTGTCGTTGTTGTTCGCGGCTTCTTCGGATTTCTTACCGTTGCCGTTGCCTCTGTTGCTGCGTGTTGCGCGCTTTTATGCCAATACGCGGCGTATGATTGATTTAATTACCGTGCAATGTAAGTTGTCTAACAACAGAGGACACCCGCCGCACGCCTCTGCCACATTTGAAGGCGGATTTCTTTCTTGCCGCAGAGACTGTTGCGAGGCCCCTGACCTTTGCGCTGGCCTTGTAAATTGTCTGCTCAGGCTATTGAAAAAGTAATGAGATGACATGATGAGATGAGCTGAGTGACAACGGTTCACAGGTTGCGACAATTATCGTATACAATTTTCTGTATTTCAATTCTAATCTTGTTTCCCGATTAAATTCAAAATATTTTTTTATTACAGTTTTTGGGTTTTATCTGATTTTAGAATTAAATAATTATTACTTACATTTCACGATAAGCTACAATAAATCAGTTCAGCTTGCTCTTTCTTCACAATGCTGTTTAATCGTGACGTGATTGGCTTCTGCTGTTGCTCTCGTATTAGTGAGTTGCTGAGAGCCTGTATAGACGTAAAACTATGATCCGCGCGAGTTTGCGTTCTAGCTAAGTAATCTCACTCTAAGTGCGAGAAAGAGAAAAAGCTAGCTGTTGCTGAAGGTAGTGCCGAGTGTTGCTGGGTGCGAGTGAGATGGCTACTTAGACACTTCGGAGAGAGGCGTGATGATTTAATTGGACGAGATCAAATAAAATAGAAATGAGCAGTATGCAGAAGCATATAACAGTTTTTTATAACAGTCGATAGCCGCAAATAAGTGTGTTTCACTCACACTTTGAGAAAAAGTTCAGAGAGCAATCGATTGCTTCGGTTATTCGACGAGTTCGTTTTAGCACTTTGCAGTCTGCTTTCACATATACTCATATACTAGAAACCCCGACCAGTAAGCAAAGACTGTCTAGTATTGAGTCCAAGAACTTAATTAATTACTAAAATATTTTAAATTATTTAAGGTCTGAATCCAAACATAATTTGAACTCAATTTGTCTCTAATTTTAATTTTAACAACTTTGTGAATGTAATTCATTAAATTAAATTTTTTAATCCAAAGATTTATCTTTAAACTATTTTTTTTTTTTTTTTTTTTTTTTTTTTTAACTTAAACAAATCCCGCTTCATGTTAATTAATTTGCATTAATTATAATAAACAAAATTTGCATTGTTTTAATTTTCTAGTATTTATTATTTAACAATAATTTCATATGGTTTTAAATCTTTTTGTTGCTCATCGCAATTCCTGCTTTTTATGCTAAATTTATCGAGTGTGTTGCTGCCTTTGTTATTTTGTTTTATTTATTTATTTACTTTTTTTGTTTTTTTTTGCAAATTCTTTATCTCATTTACTTGGTTAATTATAGCTCAGAGTTGGGACGACATAAAAGCGGAGCTCGTAAATCTTATCAGAGGAGCGAACGATTACATTTTATGCGCCAGTTGTTGTTGCTGGTGCTGCAGTTGCTGTTGCTATTGTTGTTGCCATTGTTGCTATTGTTGTTGTTGTTGTTGAGGCTTAGCTAAGCGCTAACGCCCGCATACACATAATTTCCGTTTTCCTTTGTAGCGCCCACAGCAGCGGCAAACAAACAAGCGGCAGTCGTACTTCATGTAATCAACATTTTAATTGCGGAAACGGAACACACTCACACACACACACACACACACACACATGTGGATAGCGAGGCAGAGTGGGAGAACAAATTTAGCGTGCATATCTGTTACACATTACGCATACGCAATGTGTGGCTGTTGCTTGCTTTGCGTTCTTTGTCGCTGGCAATGCAGGTGTGCTGTATCTATAGATACCCACTGTGCACTCTCTGCATTAGTGAAAGCCCAAAGAGCGGTGAGAAGAGTGTAAGGGAGAGACAGAGGAGGGTAGAGGGAAGGGGAGGGGGGGTGAGTTGGGGCCACAGCAGCACGTCGGGAATTCATTACATCAAATATAAAGAAAGTTTTAGGCAATTTGACAGAATCCGCTCAGCCCAACCCGAAAGCAGAACGAAAAAAACACCGATATATATCTGAAAAGCTGTAAAGAAGAGAAGTGCGAGAGCGAGAGAGGGAGACAGGGAGAGCAAGAGTGAGTGGGGAATATAGATATATTCCCTTAGCGCTGCAGCTGTAACGAGCTGCCTGCATGCAGGCAGCCCGAAATCTACTTAGCAAATGGGGGCAACGTGAACGTAAACGAATTTTGCGAATATGCAGCAACAGCAGCAGGTGAAACTTCCGAGCCAAAGCCACAGGCGCACACACGTATATATATATATATATATATATAAACATATATATACCCATATATATATATATATCTATATATATGGATAGATGGATAGATTTCTGTGTATAGGTAAGTTGGGCTGCCGAAACACTTGAGCGACAATGGCAACAGCAGCAGCAGCAGCAGCCAAGGACCCGTTCGAGAGCTGCCGCTGCCGCTGTTGTTGTTGCTGCTGCCTTCGTTCTTATTCCCTCTATTTTTTTACAGCTGCCGCAGCAGACATGATAAATTCTCTTTAGTATGCGGCATACATGAGTGATGATATTAACCAACAACAGGCCAGCCAGAAACGTGCCGGCAGTGGAGTGGGGCGGCGGACGAAGGACAAACGGGCCACCTCAGCAGGTGCCAAGCAAGTCAAGTCAGTCAGCCAGCTTCCAAAAAAAGCGGAGGAAGGAACAACTAAAAAGGAGAGCAAAAGAGTTCGACTAGGAAATATATCCTAGAATTAAAAGAGCTGGCGATTTTGTTGTTGTTATTTTTATATTTATTGATGTTAGACAAAAATATTTTTTTTTTTTTATCATGATGATAAATAATTAAAAAATAAAAAAGATGTAATAATTGTAATAATGAATTAATTTATGAATTAAGGAATATATATTTTTAATTAAATAAAAATATACTAGCTTAATATAATAATTAAAAATAAATAATAAAATATATAAATTCAAATTAATTAAAAAATAATATTATTAATTTATTTTCTATACTATTTTATTAAAAATATGAAAAATAAATAATAATATATAAAATATATAAAAGTAAAATAAAGCAAAAATAATTTATAATGAATAAGAGAATCGAATGAATAAAAGAACAATACTCGTCAAAGTGTGAGGTTGAAGGGAAATTTTCCGCTAATGGGATTTATCAATCTTGACTTCTCCACTTAAAAATAGAAACTAACAAAGTTAACTCATACAGATCAAAGTATAGATATGTATATCTATTCCGCCTCCTGCGACTGCAAAAAAGATCACGTTGATCCGTTTCGAATGTCTGCAGGGTGTATAAAAATGGAGCTTAGCCGTGAATGCTTGCGGCTCTGTTAGACCGGGGTTTTTTCGCTGCGGTAATTGTCAGTGCATGTATATGAGTGTGCATGTGTGCGTGTGTGTGTGTGTGTGTGTGTGTGGTGACTGAAGAAGTTGTTACTGGGTCGATTAGCTGCGTATCGCTGCTTCGTTGGGCCAAAGTGAAAACTTGCAGCTGACGGCATTTCGATAATCTAAAAGAAAAGCTAAAAAACTTAGCCACTTTTGTTCGGTTTTGAATGTTTGCTTCAAATATTATGCCTTATTACACTTTTTGATGCCTTGTCGAGAAGTTCATTTGTTTCGTTTATTTTTATGATTTTTTTTTTTTTTGATTTGATTTTTCTTCGTTCTGTTTCGTTCTGTTTGTTGTTCTTAAAAACATGTCTAGTCAGTTGAGTCCGAAAGAATCGTTGGCAACTGAATTGTCGGCTGAGAGTGCTGCTAAAGAACCAGTCCATTTACAGCAAGCAATCGTTCAACCCAAACTGAATTTATTGCAGCAGTTTGTCGATCAGCCGGATGGAGATGATGTGGACACAGGAAACAAGGATTATCTAGATAATTTGTATTCATTCAACGATGGCCATCAACTCTCAGACGATGCTTCAACTGACCTCGAAGCTGCGGATGATTCCACCGAAATCAGCGGCAACGCATCCCCAATCGAGAAAGAGGTCTTCAAGGAAACGACGAAATTAATCCCGGAATTGTCCTACCAGGAGATAAAAATCATAAAGCTAGTTGGGTCGAAACAATCTATCGGAAAGCGCATGAAGGTAAAAGCATCGCCAAAAACTAAAGCTCCAAAACCAAAGAAAAAGGGTCCACAACATGCAGAGGGATCAACTATGAATACTAATGATTATATCAGTTTAAGCAGCAGACAATCTATTCCAGATTACAGCTCATCGATACATCTGCTTAAGGTGAGTAAGCGCTCCCATCCGGTGAAAGGTTCACGCAAAAAGAAGAAGAATGTAGCCCATATGGATGAAGTCTCGTTGTCAAATTCGGATTTGTCTATTCTATCGAATTGTCCTACTGACGAAATCAACATGCGAAATGAACTGATGGCCAGGCTGGGGCCTATACCCAACATCAGTGAGCTAACCGAAGGCAGAAGCTGCCATTCGATAGCTGCGCAAGACCTGGTGGATAAGCCCAGTGAGCAAGTTGAGCCGTCGGAATCGTATGGCGAGCTCATTTTCGATGAATATGATCCCCAGAGCGACTACGCTGAAAGTCTGGGCAGCGTGTCCTCGAAGTCAACTGGACTGAACACCGACCTTTCAGCCCTGAGCAGGTTGAGTAGCAGCAATGAAGTTGATGCGGTTGATTCGCACTCAAAGTCGCCTGTAGGCGAAGATATAGCCAAGAGATTAACAAATCTATTCAAACGAGAAAATAGCTCGCACCAAGTAATGTTCTCCATTCCCAACACAGGGGACCCTGAACTCTGCGAATTATTCCTGCAAGAGCTAATCAGTCGAGCTGTCATTACGGCTGAGAAGAAAGGCTGTCAACTCAATCACTTCCTGGACAAGGAGAAATTGATGAAGCACCTCATTTCCTGCATAACTCAATTCCGAATTGTGGACTCCAAGAGGAAGGCTTTGGAGGCAAGCGTGAAAGACTACTTCCTGCGCAAGAAGGAAATGGCTTATATTACAGTTGAGAATAATTTCGATAAGCTGAACTACGAGCGATTGCGAAAGTCCCTCTTCCAGCTTGATCGACTGCTTGAGATCCAGACCAAGACGCTGGATCAGGCTCAAAGTCAGACGTCCAAGTTGAACGAGGAGCTTGAGGCGACTCGCATGGACTCCGCCCTCAAGGTAGTCCACCTGGAGCACGTTATACGAAATACTCTGATAACCAAAGACAGTTTTACCCATTTGTCCAGCCATGTGGACGACGAATTGCGTCGGATGGCCGTCTTTCGAGATGAATTGTCCCAAATGCGATTGGAGCTGATCAACGCTCAGCATCGATTTGCTGATATAAAATATGTAAGACTCAACTCTGGGCTGTCGACTGTGGGCTGTGAACTGAGCTCTCTTATAACTCTCTCATTATTTAGAAATCTGATAAGCTAGAGAATCTTGGCGGTGGATTCAAAATGCAGGACTATCTAAACCAGAAGATAGAGAACCTTTCGCTGAGCACTAGAATTGAAGGTATGTGATTTAGAAAGCAACAATGAGATTAGATCATCTACTCAATCTCATCAATTGCTGTCACTCTTTTTAGACCGCAATGAGGAGCTAAATCGCCTCCATCAGAAACTCACGTTCAATGTGCATGCTATGGCCCATTACAAGTGCAAGGCTTACATGGAGCACTCGGAGTACATCCGCCTGAAAAGCGAGATGAAGAAATGTGAACAGAGAATAATCCAGAGTCAGGAGCACATCTACTGTGGCAAGCTGACGCATAATAGGATTCAACGGGATCTGTTTAAGCTGAAAACGTCTGGCTCACTGATATTTTACCCACTCCTATTGACAGACTATGACGACACGTTAGTGCTCCTGGACAAGAAGCGGGCAGCTGTTGCAAATCTTCGCGAGGACTTGTCGCGGCTGACTGATCGCCTTAGAGTAGCGGAGCTGTGGCTGGCAGAGCACAAAGACGATGCCCGAACATCAGGAACAACGGCAAAGAAAGCCACATTTGTTGTAACTGGATAAAGTGTCGTATGAATACAGTTAATAATGATTCTTAATTGCCGGCTGGAGATTCCGATACTCTGCATTCCTTGAACGGAGGACATACATTATGTTGATATAGTATTGGTCAGGATTGGTTGGTTTAGCTCTATCAGTCTGTCCGTCCGTAGGTCTCCCTGTCAGTCTGTGCCTCCGCCTACCCGTCCGTGTCTCCAGCTGCCTGTCCAATCTTACGCCGGTTTGTCTGTCCGTCCCTCCATCTGTGCGTCCGTTTCTTCATTTATACTTCTGTCAGTCCCTCTATCCGTCTGTTTTTTCACCTGTTGGTCCTGCCCTCAATTTTTTGAGCGACCCTCCAATTGTCCTTTCGTCGGCCCATGTGTCCATCCGTTCGTTCCTCTATACGTCCCTCTCCCCATTCTTCCGTCCGACCGTCTGTTCCTTCCTCCATCTGTCCGTTGCTCTATCCGTCCGTCCCACCATCCTTCTGTTCATCCGTCCTTCCCTCCATCTGATCATCCTCCCGTTCATCCGTCCGTCTCTCCCCCTGTTCATCTATTCCACCGTGTATATGTTCATTTCGACTCTTACTCCGTATGTCTGCCAATTCATCAATTGTTACATTTCTTTGTTTTTCATTTTAGTTATTTATTTATTAAATAAACATTTAATTCATCCAGCTTAATTAATTAAACTCAAATTTGTGTGTTTTGCCCGTCGAACTCATTTATTTTTTGTATTAACTGGAAGGCTTAACGCAAATGCTCGACAGAGTGTTCATAAGAACTCAAGAAAATAATCTGAACTTATTTTACTAATTATATTTTATTCTAGCTCTTTCAATTCACTTCGTGTGATTATCTCACCTGTCTAATGGCATTCTCTTATATGTCCGTTTGCTTCTTTCTGGCTACGCTTGAATTTTTCTGAAGAGCAGCAAATTTCCTGGCAAAGTCTGTTCAGCATCATAAGACGTGCCATTCCACTAAATACGTAATAACAACAATGGCAAAAACTGTCATAAGGCTATATACATGCACGTTCTCTCCCTCTCTCGCTCACTCCCTTTGCTTTCTCCTCCTCTCGCTCCCACTCGATATGCTCGAATGTGGGGCGGGCACACAGCGGGACATGTTTCTGCCTGCTCGCATATAGAAAAGTCATGTTTTGCATCTTTTGGCAGCTGCCATATATCTTAGTACGGGCCAAACAAGACTAGCAAACATTTGGATACATAGTCAACTGCACGCACACACACACACACACTCGCCACTGATACACATGTCAGGGCACACACACACACACAGGTGGAAGAACATTGTCAGTGTATTAGTTCTGTGGCCAGCTCTAACGACAGCTACCACAACAACAATGGGAGCTGGCGAGAGGGAGACGGAGCAGGAGCGAGAGAGAGAGAGAGAGAGAGAGAGAGAGATATGTAGTGTGTGTGAGAGATGAAGAGATGCAGATGAGCAACGAACGGTAGATTTTGGGCAGCTGTGGACGGTTCCTTGGTATGCACAATTCATGTTGCACTTATACCACACAGCCAACACTTGCAACAACAACAACAACAACTAGGGAAATTAAAGCAATTTGACTGCATCATACTCGCTCGAGAGCTTAGAATAATTATATGTTATATATATTATTTTATTATTTTATTTATTTTATTTATTTTAATTATTTATTCTATTATTTTATATATTATTTTATTTATTATCTTTTTATATATTTTATTTAATTGTTGATTGATATTATAAATAAATAAATAAAAAAATTAAATTAATAAAATATTAAAATATAAATTTTTAAAAATAATAATAATTATAAGGATACAATAAAAATAAAATAAATAAAGAAAGTAAAAAAGTCCATTAATTTACAAATCTAAAATATGTCATAATTGATATGCCATTTAATAATTATTATCATATTAAACAAAAAATATGCCGGACAATCATTTCACAAATCTAATATGCTCTTCTCCCCTCACGAGCGAGTATAGCAACAACAACAGGCCGCAGTTAGCTGGGCAAGGGAATAGCAGCAGGGGAGGGGCGCCAACTAATAGCAAGGGAGCTGTGCCGCTGGCAGCGGTGGCAGCTAGAACCACAGCCACAGGCAGAGCCACAGGCGGGTTAATGGTAAAGGTGCTGCCCTCTGAGGTAGGCAGCTACCCCTCTGCCCCGGCGCCCTGTCACCGACCCTTACCCTTGGCTTTCTCGCCAGGTTTTTTTTCGGCATTTTTATTTTTTGCTGGCCAACATCTGAGCGCTCACGTGTGTTTGGCACGCATGTTGCAAGCGCTTATCGGCATCGTCGGTGCGCTCGAGGGCTGGGGAGGGTGGGAGCTTGCTGGGAAGCTAAGGCAGGCAAATGCCACTGACAGCGACTTGGGCCAGTTGGTTGGGGGTGTTGAGGCACTTGGTACTTACTGCACTTGGCTGTTAAGACGAAATGCCGTTAGCAACGAGTAAATTCGATTTTGCACTTGAGCCGCTTGCAGCTAATGCAGCCAACGACCTGCCACATCAGCCAAATGGCCACGCCCAAAGGCTACACACTCTCTGTCTCACCCCCTCCCTCTCACTCTTGGTCTCTGTCGCGCTCTCGCTGTCAAGTTGCTACGTTTTTATGTGCCGACCGGCCAACTGGAAGAAATTGCTGCGAAAAAATGCTGAAACTAAAACTAAGGACTAAAGCTAATGTGCTCTGCATATTTGCAGCGAGGGCGGTTCAAGTTATTTTAAATATATAGAAAGTTGAAGCTTAAAAGTGAACAGTTTATGTTATATGAATAAGTCGAAATAGGGATAGATGTGTAGATCCCAATTGTATATATATATAGAAAGATTTATAAATAGATTGTTAAATAGATTACATAGCTAAAATTGCCGGAATGATGTACCTAATTATGAGGATATGTATATAGATATGTATATCAAGGTGGATGGATGAATAGACGGAGAAAATATATTCCTGAATTCAATAAAATGTTTGTTTTAGTAGTTTAATAAGCCAAACATAATTTGAGCAACTTCATAATCTTTATTTCTATTGATAAATATTTTCTCGATCTTAAAATTTAGAGTTGTTTAAATATAAATATATATATATTGAAAAATGTATTTAACAATTTCAAAAATGATTCTGATGTAAATAATTATTTTATTTTTATAAATATTTGTTTTATATATAATATTGTATTGTTTATATTTTTATTTTTTATTTTTTCTTTCAAAACATTTTTAATAATAATAACAATACTAATAGCAATAAATAAAAGCAATAAAAGCTTCACTAAAAATCAATGTAAAACTGTGCCGAAAATGATTTTAAATTAAGTATTTCAAATGCTAAATTATAAATGCAGCTAAACAAATAACTTCAAGGTGAGTTTACTCAACCCAAAAGCTTAAGTAAAATATTTTTCTTAATCTCTCTCGCTCAACTCTTCAGATCGCCCTCGTCCAGCTGTTGGTTAGTTTTGTGCCATTTCGAGGGTTTGAGGCGTCGTCAGTCGTAAGTAAAAGCAATTTCAGGTACTCGACTGGAGGACGACAAACAATTTGCATATGCAATGCACGTGCGCATCTTCAATTTACAATTTGGATGCGGCTAAATACGTATCTGGGCGATGGATCTATAAACCAATTTCCGCAGCTAAAGCAAAGACACATCCGATTTGTACTGGAAATGGCTGCTGTTGTTGTTGATATTGTTGTGGCAGTTGTTGTTGTCGTGTTTCGCTCAATTAACACTGTCCTATTTTTGTCGCATTTCCTTTTCATAGCATTCTGACGATGACGTTGCATAAATGTTTCCGCCATTTCGCAAAATATTTTAGCACATGCACAGAGACAGCGCGAGAGAGACACGCAAATGTTTGCATGCGCTTTCATTAAGCCTTTATTTTAAATATTTATAAATAAAAAGCAGCTATTTTGGACCAACTCTAACCAATGCACGCCCGACAATAGTAAATGGCGCCACAACTAGGACCATATCCGGTTTCCCGTACAATGGCATACCACTTAAAGCGAGTCGTACTTTTCGACTCCTGCTAGCCAGTGCGTGTGTGTGCGTGTCCCGTGTGTGCGTGTGTGTGTGTGTGAACATTTGAGTAATAAACTCATTTCATATGCTGACTGCTTTTTCATTTCAAAAGTTTTTTCTGTAGCCAGTGTGTTTCTTGTTAGCCAAGCAAGCCGCATGATATACGAGTTCTCCAACTGTTGTTTGCCCCACTCCCCCTCTCTCAGTCTCCACCACTCATGCTTCCTCAGTTTTGTTGTGCTGTGTAGTTTCTAGTTAACTATTTCAGTTTTTGTTTCTGTTGTTTTATTAGGTTGTGCTTGTTGGGCTCGTTGCTTGCGGATTAGTTGCAAAATTTTGGTTGAACTGCAGCTGCATAAAAACGAAAATATTATTAAATATGCATAGGTGAGCCACGGCAGCTCAGTTACCTGTTAAATGTAGGTGAAACTGGCTGTCAAATGCCTGACACAGCGATAATGAAATTTGCACAGGCCTCGTCAACATAGCGCCATGCCCTCTGCCCTTTACACACACACACACACACACACACTCACTCTCTCTCCCCCTCTCTACTACAGCCAAATACGTTGAGTGACATTTTAATAAAGTGCTCACTTGTTCAATTAAATGCGCTCCAGACGCGATTGCGACTGTGCCTCATAAGAATGCAAAATAGACACACAAACAGTCCGTCAGTCAGCCAGACAGAGAGACAGAGACAGACACACAGACAGGGACAGAGACAGGGCGAGAGATAGACAGTTAGTCAGCCCGTTAGTTAGCAAATTCTGGCTTTGCATCTTTGCTTTTTGACTGCTGTTTGGCCCCTGCTGGCAGGTGGAGAGCAAATGCTCGTCTAAATATAAGCGTATAACTGCTTTAACAGATATAATTTGACAAAGACAAAATCTATTTAATTTATATGTAGATAAGGGATGCATATAAAAGCATCTATCTACCTTTAATATATATATTCTATAAAGCAGATTATGTGATTAAATATTTAATTAGAAAATTCTGGATAAGCGCAAATTTTATTTTTATTTTATTTGGGCTATCAATATTTTTAGCTGCTTTAGGAGAAGGTTTGCAAATATGATTTAAAAATAATTATTGATTTAAAAATAATTATTCAGCAGTTGCATTTAGAGTTAATTGAAGAGTTTACTCAATTGATGGCTCACCTGTTTAAATAATTCGTTATATAGTAGAGCAGCTTCAGCATAAGTAAAATCCTAAGGCCGGGAATTAAATGAATGAGCTGCAAAAATTAAAAAAATAAAATAATAATTATAAAGCCCTCGTAGAAATGTCTATTGAATGAATGAGCCTGTATATATAGTATATTTTATACATATAGAAATTTTTTCTATCAGCAAAAACAACATTTCATGCATTCTTTTCTCATTTTTTCCACAACCTGAAATGCATATATTATAAAATAAATATATATAATAAATTCACGAATAACTTTAACAATATTATTATAATATTTAATATATATAAATAATTATGGAAAAAATTTAACAATATTATTGTAATATTTTTTTATACATATATATTATTGGCACAAACTTTTACTATTAATATAACAAATTTTTTTTCACTAAATTTAGTGTATAGAGCTTACAGGGATATTTCTTTTCTCAAACATATTACAAATATATTATTTAATTTGTTGCATTTCATTGAATTATTTTTAGTTGGCTTCCGACTTTTTGCTGATGTTTATCGTTTGTGACAGAGCAAAACTCAATTATCGCTAATTCAATTGAGGTTGGCTCTCCCACACTCTTCCCCACTCTCTCTCTGCCTCTCTCACTCTCTCTCTCTCCATCTGTTTGAGGGGCAAATTGAATCATTTAAGGTAAAGCTGCTTTATTATTTGCTTCTTCTGATTATTGTATTTATTTTTATTGTTGTGGAATTACTGAGCAAAAACTTTGGCAGCCATCAGAGCCGGAGTCGAGGCGGGAGTAGCGCTTCAACTAAGTAAAGTGCAAAAGTTGGCTTAACAGAAAAGTTTGTCATCGGCTGCAGCGGCAAATAATAAAAATGAGCAGCAGTCGCATAAAGTGCAGCAAATGCAAAAACTTCTGCCACTCGCTGGACAGCGAGAGCACCAACTACTATAACAACAAGCTGTCATTGCTGCTCGTACTTGAGCTCGAGCTCAAGATTGGACTCCCAACAGTCACAAAACTCGAGGCAATAAACAATAAAACACTAAATCAAGCGTAGCGTCTGTTGCGTATACATACATACATATATCCTCTCTCGCTCACACACTATCTGTGTGCTGCTCTCACAGTTTGAGTCAACTATGAAAATTGGCACATCAAACGTTTTAAGCGCAACTCGTTTATCTCCGGATAGGGAGGTAAGCGATACGCCTGCATTATCCAGGCGACAAGCAATTGAATCGCATTACAAGCCAAATAAATTTCACAACCCCTCAAGCCACGAGCCACGAGCCACGAGCTACGAACGACGGAGCTCATCGAACAGCTGCTTCTAGTAGCTACAGCAGCAGGAGCAGCAGCAGCAGACTCAGCTCTCACTCTCGCTTATAGCATATCAATTTGCCTATAAAGCACACACATTGTGTTCCTCAGTCTGTCTGCGGCGTTAAGGTAAACAGCTTCAATTATGTATGCCACAAGATTTACAGGAAACCGAGCAGAGAACTGCAGCACAAGCACAGTTGAGAAGTGTGAACGAGTTGTGCTAGAAGATAAATGAACTAATATTGTATTGAATAATTGAACCAATTGGATATATAATATAATAACAATAAATAAAAAATAAATAATACATTTTATAAATATAAATAATACATACTAATAATTATTATTTATTAAAATTATTTATTATTAAATAAAATAAACCAAATAAGGTAAAATAAATTTAAAAAAGAAATAAATATAAAAAATAAAATAACTATACAAATAAATTTAAATTATTATTAATTTAAATTTAATAGTATTTTTATTTAATTTAATTTAATTCAATTTTATTTTTACCTCGATATTAATTTGTTATTTTATCTATATTATTATTATTATTTTTTTTTTTTTAGAGCTCTGCTCTAGATACAAGGAACTTCAAAATTAGCTCGCATCTAAGACCAAAAATATCATAGCCTCTAGAGTCCTGACGGTAATGGGACTTAAACAGTTCATCATACTGTGGAATAGCAAGAACTAAATAAATAAATTCATTTTTATATCATTCAAATATGTGTGCTGTGAGTTAGCTGTATTAAATAAAGCAATATCTTCGAAAGTCTTGGAGTAGTACTTCAGCACGTTTACCATTTCCACAAGCCAAAATAATTTCTAATGCCCAACTAACAAACCAACAATTCTTCAGCTCTCAAATCTTCATTTATATCATTTTACTATAGATAACATTCGTACAACCTTCTTGGCGACTTTGCGGAGAAGGCATTCCTAAAAACACAGAGCAGGCCAGCATTTCGCATTGTCATCAAAGAAGAAAGAGAGCAGAGAGCTTTGAGGATTTAAGCAGCAATAGAGCACTAAGTCAGGCATTTTATGCGCACAAGAGTTGAGCTTCGTGGCAGAGCAGCACGAGGAGGCAGTCGCGTCGCGTTGGGTGGCAACTTTGTTGGCTGCCTACTTTGCGGCGCACATATTCTAATCACTCGAGTCACGCAAATGTCAATGTTGCTGTCAAAGTGTCAATGAAATGTTCAATGAAAATAAAACGAGCAACCAGAAGGCTCTGCCAACGCGACTTGTGGAAAGCTCGAAACTTTGTCGAACTTTGAGTCATACAGCTGACGGCGTTTGTTATTGAAAGTGCGGCTTATATATGGAAATGCCGTGGCAAACTGTATCCCTCTCACTCAGTCTCCCTCTCTCTCTCTCTCTCTTTCACTCCCTCTCTACTTTGCTTTTGCTTTCTTTCTACTCGCTTTAGTATTTGTTTTATTAATAAGGCGCAAGACAAGTGCTGCGATGTCTCAGTCTTTGTCTCTCTCTCCCTCTCTCTCTATGTCTATCTCACTTCCTCTCGCTGTATCTGTGTGTGTGCGTGCGGAAGTGCTTTGTCGTGCGCCCGTTTATTTTCTATTCAGTTTTTTGCTTCGCTTGACTCTCAATTAAATTTTATGGCAAGCGCCGAGCCTTTAGGCCTTCCAACTATGGCCAACAAAAATTAATAGAGCAAAAAATACGAAACTCTCTTTTACTACAACTGGGCAATTGCTCCAGAACTTTTTCCAAGTTTGTAAAAAATCACTTCGAATAAGTGTTTCTTTCTTCTTCACCGTTTCTCATCAATTCTCTTAAGAAATGATTCAATTTGCGACTCTCTATGTTTTAAAGACGATCTTTTACAAGGTATCTTCTAGTCGATCATCTTAAATTTTGACTACAGTTGTACTTATGTCAATTAGAGTTAATATTAATTTCTTACCTTAATAAGTTTCTCGCTTCACAAAAGGACTAATAAGGATTGCAGGGTGTCTAGTGGTCAATCAGCGAGTGTAACTTTAGTAAATTTACTTTAATACGAATGTCTTATACAATTCTCAATCGCCCCAACTGGGTATAGATCATATAGATCTGTTTATCAGCTGCATTGCACTTGAAATCGATATAGATCTATATATTAAATAGGTCTCTCTCTCTTCAGAGAGCTTCCTTGCCATCACAGGGTATTGCTAGTCTATCATATAGTATAGATCTGTTTATCAGCTGCATTGCACTTGAAATCGATATAGATCTATATATTAAATAGGTCTCTCTGTTCAGAGAGCTTCCTTGCTATTACAGGGTATCTGCTAGTGGAGCAGCTGCAGCTAAGCCTGTATGCCTCACGGCTTTGACTTGTTTGCCACTAGCTTATGTTAATTGTTCTGCAGACACACACAATGACAGCTCCGCACTTCCGCACTGAATAAGCTGTGCATGGCCGAAGGACACACACAGACACACCCACACACACACGCACCCACACACCTGGGGGAGCTAAGTGTTCTGTGAAACTCTCGATGGGAGTGTGCCACGATTTGCTGGCAAGATTTGACGCCTGATCAATAATATTGACAGAGGCAGGGGAGGGTGTAAATAAAATTTGCATGCAGCTGAGCTCAGGTGGAATGATGGCGAAATTAAAGCAATACAACCTGCAGTCAGAGATGATGTAGTCATGGTTATATGCAGCAGAGACTAAGTGTGTGTGTGAGTATGTGTCTGTGTGTTGACTGCTTGGCTCACTGGCTGCAGTATTTGGCAAATTTTGGGTAAAATATATTCGAGCGCACGTAGGAAATTACAAGCGGATGTAAATACATCAATTCCAAATGAAGAGCATGTGCACTCAGTGCCACAAAGCGGACGGGCAACGGTCGGGCAGTGGGCGTGGCAGAGTGAAAGGCGCTGACTGCGTGACAAACAGTCAACCAAAATCAAATAGTTCAATAAGCCCAAACAATTTAAT
Organism: Drosophila mayaguana; assembly: GCA_037075325.1. Lineage (NCBI taxonomy): Eukaryota > Metazoa > Arthropoda > Insecta > Diptera > Drosophilidae > Drosophila > Drosophila mayaguana. The sequence goes on along the minus strand of JBAMCG010000115.1, from coordinate 4,884,088 downwards.
ATGCGTGGACAGTGAGCGCAATGCAAGCCAACAACAACGTTGACATGCAGCTCAGATAAGCTGAGTGTGTGTGTGTGTGTGTGTGTGCTGAGCATCGATTGCAATTAATTGTAAATGTCTGGCAGAGAAAATTAACACATTGGATGCTCGTAAAATAAATTGAAGCCAATCGACAGTGGGCCGCCAGGCAACTTGGCAACGAATTTGCATGCCAAGTACTCAGGCTGTCTCTCTCTCTCTCTCTCTCTCTCTCTGTCTTTTTGAATGTTGCCAGAAACGCTTTGGGTGCCGTTTGAAGTGGCTGTTAGCATTATGAATGAGATAGCATTGAGATAGCAGTCACAAGTCAATTGGCATTTTGCAAATCAACTGAGAGCGCGTCCATAGGAGCTGCTGACTGGAATTTGCTTTGGTAACTCATCTGCTTGTGTGGAAGAATACATTCACTCACATATTGTATGATGGCCATATTCCTATATATACCCTAAGATCCCAGCTGTTGTCGTTGACAATATAGCCGAGTCAGTGTCCTGGGAAATACCCGAGTAAACTTTCCAAATTTCAAGTCTATATCATAAATATATATATAAAATGTACTACGAGTATACAGTGATTTATAATAATATCTTGATAGTTGATGGATCGATCTTAATAGGATAGTAACAGTAACTTACGTGTCAAATTTGGGCTATAAAACTGTAGAAGACAGAGTATGACGCGATTTGCCAAGGCCCAATGGGTGTAGATAAATCCACTTTATCTTTTTGAGTTTAAAATATTTGAAATGGCTTGCACTGATACTGACGGACATTGCATAAAACCTATACGCTCACATCACTTTCTGGAATGGATTTGCTTATAATAATAATAAAGAGACTAATTAAATATAAATCTGATTTAGCTATTGTAGCTATTATGATTCGATTTGATAAAATTATGTATCAAATTTATATCAAATAAAAATCAACATTTTCTTCTCTTAGCTGATAAAAATGAAATATATTATGTACAAAATAAAACAACATAACTGGGGCAAAATATGCTTCTAAAATAGTTTCTATAAATACAATAGAAATATGTATAAAATGTATTAATTACTCAAAACAAGGAAGCAACAAAGTTTTTACAGTAATTAATGAATAATCGAAATAAAGAATTACATAACAAAATGTCAGCAATTGAAAATTAAAATTCATAAATAGAATGTGATTTGTGCTCTGAATATACTCAGTGACAATTGGTCGCAGTTTATGAAATGTTTAATTTAAAATTTGTTGTGCATTTTTGTTTTCATTTCATGCCAACGATTTAGCTATATATATAGATATATATATATATATATATATATATGGTGCGCACGCAGCAAACACGCATTCGCATGAAAAAGTATTTTGTGGTAAAAAAATATCAATTAAATGCAAGAAAAATAACGCGTAGCATTTTAAATACGACTGCAAATTAATTACGGAAATTGTTGCACATCAAGAGAGAGATAGAGAGAGAGAGAGAGGGACAGGATATGCGTGGTAATCACATCCTTAAGTGTGAGCGAGAGAGAGAGAGAGCGATAAGACTCGCCATTTAAGTTGAGCGAGAACTGACTTATTTGCACTTATTTATTCAATTAGATGGCAATTAAAGCGTACGAAAATTAAATAGAAAACCATTTGACTGCATTTCAAGCAGAATAAAATAACACAAACTTTAATTTGTATGAGCTCGCGCTCTGCTCGCGTCTGTCGGTACAATTTTTATTTATTATTTTGCCTCACTTTCTTCTCCTCTATTTTTTTTGCTGAAACATTTTTATTTTAGTTTGAGCAGAGCTTTTAAATCAAACTGGCAGCCAGTCGGCTGGCTAGGCACCAGCCATAAGTGCATAGCAGAGCGGAAGGAGCGCAGGAGCGCCCGCTGAACGGACTGAGTGTGGGCCGACTTGGGCTGACTTGGGTCGAGTCCATTCCATTGCCAGCTAAATAAATAAAAAGTGAATTTTTAATTAAAAGTTAAGTGGCAACTCATTTAAATTAATGTTGACTCAAGCGTCATAGCAAAACATTTGGCGAGCGAAGCCGAACAGAGAGCGGACCAAAAAAAAAAAAAAAGCTGCGCTGCATCTTGTGCAACGAAAGGGGTGAGAGGGGTTGGAGTATGGTGTATGCAGAGGTGCTAGGGTGCAGGGGGCAGGGGAGCAGGGGCGTGCGTTTTCAGCGCATGGAGCACAACCCTAAATAAGCATAATGCACTGCAGCAGGACCTTCACTAGAAGCCTGGAAGCTGCGTAATGGAGCCATCCATAGATGCTGCACTAAATTGCTCGTCACGTAATTAGAGCGCCATCTAGTGTTGGGAAGGCGAAGAATACGGAGGCGGAGTACGAACTCACACTTGAACTGGACGGTCCAACATAATCCGACTGTAATGAGAGACCGACGAAATTAAGAGTAAAGTGTCGAGTGAAGACTTAACTGGCGTAATGTGAAACAAGTGAAGGAAATAAGAGAAGGAGGCAGGCAAGTGGGAAGAGCAAAGAGTGAAGAGGGAAGAGTATTAGAATTGAAGAAACTGGTTATAAGAGCTAAGTTCAGTGGGAGAGAAAACAAATGATGAAACCTAGGGAACGAATAGAATACAAAGAATCAAAGAAATTAAGCAATATGAAACAATATAGAAGAGCAATGTTGAGCAATGTTCAGGTGAGTGTAAGAAGGGAGAGAAAATAGTAAAGCAAATTAAAGGCAAAAGAGTCAATGCATTAAAGGAAAGAGTGAATAAATCAAATATATAGCAAGTTCTGAAACAACAAAGAGTTCTGTAAAGCAAAGGATTAATATTAACAGCAGCAGCAGGAGCTGTGCTTGACGAGCACACTTAGCATATGCAAAAAAAAAAAAAAAAAAAACAAGAAAAGGAGAGGAAAGTATCGAGTCGTAGAGCGAATACAAAGAATGCAACTAAACTTTGAATTCTTTGAATTTGGCATATATTCTATTTTGTTTCTATTCTATGCATCCATATATATATATATCTATATATATATATATATAGATATATATATATATATATATATATATATATATATATATATATATATATATATATGGTTAACATTTGAACTATGCTGCATATATATAAAAGATTATTTGATTAAAACCAGAATCAAAGCGGTAAGAGTTCAACAAAATACCATGAAAGCAACAAAGTAAAATGAATTAAAGGCAAGTGAAAAGTAAAATGAAAGTTTAATAAGAGAACAACTGAAATTAATTGCACAAAAGAGTCAACGGGTTAAATAAACAGAGCAAATGCAACGTGTAATAAGCAGAATAAATATAACTTCAGAGTAATTAAAATGAGAAAAATAATATTTAAGTAGATATTTACAAAAATTATAATAATAAAAATAAAAGATATCATAATAGTAAATTAATAAATAAAAATAAACAAATATAAAAACAAGCCAAAAAAAATTTTTTTTATATATTTAAATACTTATATTATACTATAATACTTTCAGAAAGAAAGATAATAAAAGGACAAGTATTCATAAATAATATTTTATTGAAATAATTGAGAGTAAATTGAAAAAATAAACGTTAAAAAGGGAAAAATGAATCTTTGCTCTCCTGAAACAGGAGAATAATCATTCAACATGAGTAATGAGTGCCTAGGTTATTCGACTAGCACGGCAACACAGTAGTCTCTCCCAATTTAGTAGATTCCCAAGTCAGATAAACAATAGGAATTGATTAGTTAATATCATAGGCAGCTAAACAAAATTATATTAATGGAAGACTCGAGCGAATCGAGTTGCTCGGCACTCCACCCAGAGACGCCAGTAGAGGCGGACAGCGAGACACAGAGACAACAGCAGCAGCAGCAGCAGGAGGCGGGCGGGGTAAATACATTGAAGGCGGACCAGGGCGAGGGGAAGGAGGAGCCGGACGAGGAGGAGGAGCTAGAGGAGAAGCCCATGTGCAGTGCCGACTGCCAGAAGACAAAGAAACGATTTACGGTCAAGAAATGGAATGCAGTTGCAATGTGGGCATGGGGTAAGCCATAAGCAGCTCACTAAGCTGATTTTTAAATAATATCCGGCTGACCGTATGCTGCACTTCCGTAGATATAGCCGTGGATACCTGCGCCATTTGCCGCAATTCGATAATGGATCTGTGCATCGAATGCCAAGCGGATCCCAATCAAAATTCCTTCGAGGAGTGCACCGTCGCCTGGGGCGTTTGCAACCACGCCTATCACTTCCATTGCATCTCGCGCTGGCTCAAATCGCGCTCCGTCTGCCCGCTGGACAATCGCGAATGGGAGTTCCAGAAGCTGGGCCGTTAGCAGCGGCATGGCGAACTTGTAATACGAAATCATCGTTAAGCGCTGACTCAACGTCTTGAACTTTATCATTATTTTGTGTGTTAATTATGCAACGTTTCGGCAACTGGCGCAGGAGGCGTGGCTGCGGCCAATTATCATTTTTGTGTGCGCTGGCAACTTTTGCTGGCACTTAATAAACGAGGCCGCTCAGCCGCCGCGGCGTTCGCTCCGTCTGCTGTGCAACTCAAAACTTTATCCGCCGCCTCTTGGACGAGCTGGATTATCAATTTTGCAGCGCGCTTTTTGCGAATTGCCAACCTTTGAACTTTGGCAATAAGTTCTAGGCCGAGCGTGCACTTAGCGACGCGAGTTCGCTGAACAGCGCTGCGCATTTAGCTATTTTTAGAGTGAAATTGAAGAGGCACAGAACGGAATATGAAGTTATTAGTTTTTTGGAGTTAATATTTGTGGGAAATAGGATATATAAGGTGGACTCAACACCAAAAACTGTGTGAACTTATGTGAAGCAATTACTCAGTGGATTTAGCTTAGTTCGTCTGTTTTTTCATTTCACTGCTCTCCAGTCCACCCACCGTCCATCCCACATACATCTTATCGTATCTGCAGTTTTTATCTTATCTGTCTTTATCTGTGCATAAATACATTAATCCATTGAGGGTTTTCCTATCACAAATGGTGACCAAGCCTGTTTCGAGTATTCGAAAACTCAGTGTATATGAAATATTTCGTCTATTTATTTATTGGACATTTGAATTAATATAAAAATATGTTTAGCTTAAGAATTCAGCATTGGCAACTGGAGCCTTCGACTCAATCGACAATTTGTATGTGATGATTTAATATATTACAATAAGATAATGTTTCTTTATGGGAGTGAAAATACATACAGAATATATTTTCATATATGTGCATATATAACTATATATGCTATATAGTTATTTATATATATAGTTATATAGTTATTTAGTTATACAGTTTTATATAAACAATCTGTTGAGTTAATAACGCAACATCACATTGAGCAATTAATTAAAATATTTCAGCAATTGAAGGTGATCTTATAATAAACCAAATATTTTTTTTTCAAAATTAAAAAAAAATTATTCATATTCGCTCAGAAGCAAATTCGTCAATCTCATTTTCCTCTAACTAAATGACTAATTTATTGTACTTTCAGCTCTAATTCGCTCGATAGTTCGTTGGCCGCCAACACTGAGATTTTTCGTTTTAATCAAGAGCTCATCGATTTTATGAAGTGCCTCGATTTTCGACTCAGCTGTCAATTAGCTGCGCGTTGCAAGCTCGGTGCATAATTAAATAGAATTACAGTTTAATTGTTGGCTAAGATGTATCAACACACGGGCCCGCATCTTGATTGTTTGCCTGCCGTCTGCTCACACACACACACACGCACACGCCCACACACACACACTCACTCAGGCAGACAGCCAGGCGGAAGCAGAACAAATTGGCAGCTCTCCATTCAACTTGTCCAAAACTTGTCTATTTGCCCTCGCTCTTGCCCTTGGCCACGCCCCGCTCGTTGCTTCTTTTCATTTTTTGCACGAAAATTAAGTTTGTTTTCCATTAAGTTAAATAATTACAAAATTATCCACCACTCAAAGGCTTTGGCTGTAACTAAGAGTAGCTCTTGGCTACATCTGTGTGTATGTGTGTGTGTGCTTGTTTTGCTGAAGTGGCGTAGCTGCTGCGACGACACTTAGAACACTGCCGAACCGGAGCGGCAGCTGCACTTTTCCGTGTAACTGACAATGATAGCTCTGCCTGCTTGACTGACTCATTATCTAACCAGGGCTGCCGAAGCACCCGAAAAATTGGGGGTGATGGAATTTGAAGTGATGAAAGTAGAGAGAAACATTGACACTTAAATAGAGCATGGCAAATGCATCACTAAAACTTTACCTTGCATATTCCAATCTTCTCGATATTTCAATATTGCTCTCTGCTCATGGAGCTGCCTGCCCTGCACAGCCTGAGTAGACTGATGCATTGTAATTGAATAATAGAGTAGTGCCTTGAAAACTAGTAACAAGAAGTCCGAATCTTGGTATGCGACCGATAACTGGAAATTTAACAGGACAAACTCTGTTTGAGAGCAGAGAGCCGAGATCCAGAGCCAAGAATAATTTGGTTTGTGATTGATAGATAGGTAGATAGATTTGGTTTGTTATAGATATATCTGAACTAAACTCTCATTCTTATGTAGAAGATGTTCAGGACTGACACACATATATCGATATATTTTGTATAATATTTACAAACTAAAGAAAATATATATATATGCTCGAAATTGTTTATATTATAAAAATGATGACATACATATATATTTGCTTTTGGTTTGTTTACTTATTTCTTTTTATTTTTTGTATAGTAGTATAATTGTTTAATTTAATAATTAAAGTAAAAAAAACATACTTTAAAATTTTATTCACATATTTAATTTCATTTCTAATTTATTTGCTTAAGAAATAAATTATAAATTATTAAAATCTTTCTTATTTATAATTTATTATTAAAAGATATTGATATATTATTATCTAATATTTATATTTACATTTATTACACATGTTTATTATTTTTTAAATATTTATTTTTTAATTTAATTTTTTTTTTTTAAAGAAATATAATATTATTTGTTTTAAATTCTTATTTTTTAATAAAAAATAATAAATATTACTTGATTTAAATTCTTCTTTTTTTATGTAATTAATTTAAGAAATAATAATATTATTTGATTTTACTCTATACATAATCTATCATGCTACTTTATTTAAGCTTCAATGCATTTTTTGTGTTTGCTTTTTTTTTTAATTATTACTCATGTTTATTACAAATAACTATAATGTTAAAAATAGGAAAAAACTGTCTCACTGACCGATTTTTTTTTCTTAGTTCCTAATTACATTTTTTCATTTAAATAATCTAAATGCATAAAGATAGATAAATTTCCACACTCAAGCAGGCTTACAAACACAAATAGTTTATCGCTTCAGCTCAATTTGCTTTCAGCCCTGGCTCCCATGGCTGTTGAGTCTGGGAGAAAGTTTTGCTTCAGCGTTGCTTCATTTTGTTTTTTCGCCTGAACCGAGGCTCATTATCTTTTCATTCGTTTTGCTTGTACTTTTACGTTCGGTTCCTTTCTGCATTTGTCTGCTTGCTGCTCGGCGCTTTTCTTTTCTTTAACGCTTCGCTAATCAAATTCAACATTTTTCCGTTTTAATTTGACAATTCGAAAACAGGCCAGCCGACGCAGGGGGCGCTGTGTGAGAGCCAACAACAGCTGTGCGTTGTCAATTGGAAAATGATAAAGTGACGCGGCGAATAATGAAAATGGAAATTGGCAGAGGAAGTGAAACTGATAACTGCGCAATGGCGTGGACAGGCCCAAGGCTGCTGCAGCAGTCCGAACCAGTGTTAAGCTCCTGCTTAGTTCTTACTTCGTCGCGCAGCAGCGGCCACACCCAACCCGCCCCCAAACGATTGTCTTTGAAGGCGACCTGCAGTGCAGCTGGTGCGCTAAATGCATTACAATTAGCGCAAATTATCCGTGTCCAGTTGCAGCAATTGTCTTTAGTTGTTGGCCGTGGCAACTTGATTGAATTTACTTGCCGAGCGCGTGACTGGCGAGCAGCGACGTGCTGCGTATGCCATATTAACTATGCGACATGGCGTATTAGTTATGTAGCATATTAAGTATACGCAATGTTCGAGAAACATCTTTGTTGCCAAAAGTGTGAAGAATAGTTGACTTGGGTTTGATACTGTATGTGAAAATATAAATAAAATATATTAAGCGAGGAGCGAAATGTTCTCTATTTAATAATTAAAGCATATATTTTGAATCAAGATAACCGTAATTCTAGATGACATTAAGTATACGAAGATCAGAGAGTCAAATATGCTAGAAGAAGCACAATAAATGTAAGGTAAAGGTAAAGCTCATTTGATTTCTAATAATAATAATAATAATATAATATAATAGCCATGTATAATCAAAAGCCAAAATAATGCAGTAAAAAAGTTTATAAAAAAAAAAATAAATAAATAAATAAAAATACAAATATATAAATAAAAAATAAATGATATTAAATAGACATTACGTCAAGTAGCCCATAATGGATCATCATGTCAACAGGATTGTTTGAATGTCTGTCCGTCTGTCTGTCTGTTTTAAAATGCATTGCCTTTATGGCATATTAAGCACACGCCTTAGCTGCCCTTTAGCTGTCATACTCAGCTTATTTTAAAAATATGCCAGACTAATTCTTTTTTTTTTTTTGTATTTGTTTATTTGTTTGATGTGCTAACTAGACAAAAGTTTAAAGTTGAATTTTGGAGCATATTTTGTTTTAATTATTACAAACCGTTTTTTGCAACTTTTCCTAATTTATGCATGGCTTTGGCAGCTTTGCATGTGTGTCCCACTCACTATCTCTCTCTCTCTCTCTCTCTTTCTCTGTCTCTCTGCCTGCCTGGCCCGCTCCCCCTCTTTCGCACACTTAACCTCTTTCCCCACAAGCTGGCGCTTAGCTCACTTATCAGCTGCCTTGCAGGCAACTTGCAGCGGGACTGTTAGATGTCAATATAATTTAGGCAAATGTATGCAACTTTCTATATAGCTATAGAGGCAGCAGCGCCCACGCTCGACCACTCTCTCTCTCCCTGCCCCCTCTCACTGTGTGTGACACATTTAACTTTAGCAATTTTTAATCATAAAACTTTGCCGGCTCGATCTCGTCGCGTCTGTGCCTTGGCATTTGCATATTTCTAATTCCAAAGTTGTAATTAGTATAATTTTACAGCTCTAATTGGATGATGATTTGCGCAACTTCATTCAGTCAGACTTCAGCCTTGCACTGGCAGGCCAGGCCGTAACCTTCATTTAGTTGGCAGTCAGCTGCCGAAAGTGAAAGTCATTAACATAAGTTTCTTATTAAAGGCCTCACACACACACACACACACACGCACACAGGCGCACACATGTCTGCAGATGCAGCCTTATCATCAAGTCAGACGTCTCGCTGGCTAGGCTTATGTCATAAGACTCAAGGCTCAAGGCTTGCCCCACACGTATGGCTGATACCTTGAAAGGCCCAAGGCAGAAGTCAGCCGAGCACAGCAAAACACTTTGCCCACATAAGAAATGTGTAAATTTTTGGGCCTGAAGCATCATTCAAAATATTAACAAAAAAAAAAAAAAAGATATTTGCCTGCTTCCAGCTTGACCTACTTTCGAGCACAATTATTTTGCTTTAATAAACTTTAATAAACTCAAGTTTTTGTCAAATTTATTTTCTCTGTGAGCTCTAGGTTGAATAAATATGTATTCAAATATTAAATATTATTTAAATATATTTAATAATATTTTAAACAAGATTCTAAAGCTATAACAACATTTATTTATATTTCTGGCAAGATGTAAGCTTTGTATAAATTGTGATTTAATAGTTTCTTGTTCATTTTGAGCTTTTATCTAACGAGAATATTTGTTACATAAATATAAAGCGCAAAGGCAAGCACAACATGTTCTAAATATCGTGTGAGCCTATAAATAAATAAAACATAAATCCAATGCACACACACACGCACACATACAGAGATAGATACACATTGAGCACCGAATCGCATCCAGTACAATGGGCATTGATCTAAGTTCTGAAGTCATTTTGAATGTTTTTGATTCCACTGATTTGTTTATTTATGCATAAAGCAAGCAATTTTTGCATTTTACGCGCGCATCAGCAAAATGCTGTAACAGAAAGAGAGAGAGAGAGAGGGAGAGAGAGAGAGGGGGAGAGGGCGAGACGGCACAACTGTAAATAGTTTTTGCACATTGCTCTCTCTTTCTCTGCCTTTCTCTCTGTTTGGCAAAGTTTCGCTGCGAGAGAACTTTAGCTGGGCCAGAAAACTTAGATATTCCAAGCGAATGCACTCGCACGCAATGTGCACTGCAGTGCAGTGCAGTGAAGTGCTCTGTGCGAGTGAGTTTCGCAAACAAATCAAAATCAAAAATCGTGTGTGAATGCGACTCTCGACTCGTAAACATGGCTGACTCTGCCTCTGCCACTGCCACTGTCGTTGCCAGTTACCAGTTACCAGTTGCCGGTTGCCGGCTGCCGGCTGCCGGCTGCCCGTTTGTCCCAGCAGCAAACGGAAGCGGAAGCTCCACAAAACGATTTCATTTGCGCTGAGCAACTTTTGATATGCATTTCAGCTCGTCTCATCTTTGCCCAACTCTCCCTATCCCTCTCCCTGTCCCTCTTCCTCTTCCTCTCTTTGTCGCTCTCTTTCTGCATCTGTCTGGCATTGTTTGCATTGACACGGATCGGCTATCAGCTGACAACTTGTATGTGCCCCTTAGGCAGCTGGCTGTGCAACTTGTAGCGCCTTAAACAACCCATAAGCCGAAGGTGGAAGACGTATGAAATAAATATTGCGTATACGCCATGCCAGACGCAGCAGCAGAGCATTGACAAACGCACACACGCAAACACGGATTTTCCAATTTTTATTATCTTTTATATATACATTTTTTTCTTTAGCTGCAATATATTCCCCTTTCAAGTGAGACGCGCGCGGACCGTAGAGCCAGAAGAGTCCGAGGCAGAGACGGAGTAGGAGTCGCAGGCAGGAGTCGGAGTCAGCGTTGGCGAGCATCTCGTAAGAATTGCTAATAACCAATTTCGATTCAATTCAAGTGTCAGCACAAGACGACAAAGATGATGATGATGATGATGATGATGGTGGCGATGATGACGATGGCGTAGGACCAACGGAGACCAGCCAACCACAAGCCGCACAGGAAGCACAGCCAATTGAGTATTAATGGTCAGACTGCCGGCTGCTGATGCCAGCAACTTTCCTGCTTAGAATTATGGCACACAGACAGATAGAGAGAGAGAGAGAGAGAGAGAGAGAGAGAGAGAGAGAGAGGGAGAGGGGGAGAGACAGGGACAGCGCAAGAGAGTCGTGGCGGGGGCGCATTTGAAAGTAAAATCATACGTATTAGAAAAAATAAAAAGAAAAAAATCATCGATATTCCCTAGTTCGAATGCTTCGGTTCGCTTCGCTGCCAGATCAAGGATGATATATGAGATTAGCTCAAGTGCTTGGCGCTCACTCTAACACTCCCCACCCTCACCCCTCTATGTCGCTCTCTCTTTCTTCCTCTTTTGGGATGGCAGCACGCCAAGGCGACACAAACTGTCCGATTTTATATTAATGATAAATTAAATTGTTCATTGACTTGAATAATTTTGTGCGTGTTGTCCTTTTGGGGTCGCATAGTTCTCGCATTTCGCTCGGTATATGTTATGTTATCTTTTTCGCATGATGAATTGATGAATGCCATGCGAAAAACTCTAGTGTTAAATTATGCAACTCTATTATACGAGCATTAGTAAATAATTGATGGCCACGCAGCCATCGAGATGAAAGAGGATAACTAAAGTGAAAGAAAGAGAAAGTCAACTTCGAAGGTGGGTTGACAGATTGTGGACATTTCGTCTAGGCATTGAGCCCGAATAAATGCAAAATTAATGGAGTTCTAGATTAATTATTAAGCTGCTGCGGTGTATGGGAAGGGCGAGAGCGAATGCCCCGAGGAAGTCGAGTGCCTAGAGAGCAGGTCAATAATTTAGCAATTTCATAGTTGCTGGCAATAATTTTAGTTGCTTTTCCAACTATCTGCGGAGCAGGAATATTTCAACTGAGGCCGACTCGCAGCTCGAGCGCAGAGCAACCCAGTGAACCGACAGAACAAAACAATTTACAGATTTTCACAAAAATTTTAATTAAACAAATTTTGTGTGGAAAGGAAGCATGGCCCCAGACCCAAGACCCCGCCTAGCCCTTCACGCCGGCGCGCTGATCTGAAAGTTTTCGCACGGTCTGCGACTTCCTTGGTCGTCGGAAGTTGGCACGAGCAACTCCGCTTCCACTTTTTACACCATAAGTTGTGCCCAAAATAGCAGAAAACTTGCCACCGATAATATAAAAATGAAGCTACAAAATAATAATAAAGCACAAGCTCCCTTTCAACTATGCCGCCTCCTCTCGCCGACCACTCGCCCTCCTCCTGCTCAAAGTGCTGTGTAGGAAATGTGCAAAAGTTTTCGCAGCACAACAACTATGCAGCAAATCCCAACGGCTGCCCCACAGAATGTTGACCCACCGATTTTTGGTAGGTTTTCGCATAAATCTGTACGGCAGGCAGCTGGCAGCTGGCAGCATTTGAATGTCACCATTGACTGACCCCACAGTCTGACAGCAGGAGTCGGAGTCGGAGCCGGAGCGAATGTCTCTGTGTCTAGACTGCAAGCCGTGCGCTTTGCTTATAAAGTTGTCTTATGCTCAACCTAAAACCAATGTCTGACTACCACTTAAGCGAGCTAAACATATAAATCTCGCAATGCTTGGTATTTCACAGTAACAGCAACAGCAACAGCAACAGCAACAAGAACAGCAGCCACAGTCAGCAACAACAGTCAGCAGGAGTAAACAACAATGCGCCATTTTATTGCCAAACCTCAGACGTTGCGTATACGTAACGTAAGCCCAGGCAAGCCAAGTTGCTGCTGCTGCTCCTGCTACAGCTGCCATGCATTGTGGCCGTAGGGCAGTTAAGCTGCAAATTTAACGTGGCTCCCAGCACAGTTTGACTTTACAGTTCAGCTCTGAATGCTGAAGTGCTGGGGCGTTCTCGACATTCACTTTGAGTAACAATTTGGCCGAAGCAATTTCGACTTAAAGTTTTGTCACATGCTCCACTCGACATTTGGCTCAAAATACTTGCGCAAACTTTTCGCCGCACTTGGCACCGTAACGAAAATTACAGCGGAGATTGAAAGCTAAAATGTTGAATGAAATCGCCCTTTTAGATATATGCAAAATAAAGCTAATACGATTTCTAATAATAATACGTAAAATTTTCGAAAATGTTAATTTATAGTTATATTCAACTATATGTTTACTACCCGCATGAAGCGCTTAGGCTTCAGAGAGGAAGTGAATCGTGTCGGACTAGAAGAATTTTAGCCAAGATATTGAGTCAAAAATCAGAAAATATTAGATTACATTTAAGATGAAGCAGATGTTTTCATAAGTTCATATTTAATTTTTTAATTATTTATTCAGTATTTATTTAATTATTTGTTTATTTACTATTTTTGTATTTATTTATTATTATTACTTATTTATTTATTTATTTGTTTACCTATTTAATTATTCATTACTTATTTATTTATTTATTTATTTTTTTATTTATATACCTATTTAAATATTTATTACTTATATATTTATTTACTTATTTAACTATTCATTTATTTACTTATTTATTTATTTATTTAATTTTTATTTATTTATTTATATATTATGCCCATCTATACAATTAATGACGTTCCACTACAAAACAAAAAAATGAAAGCAAGTTATTCAAGCACTTGAGAAATTGTCGCACCTTTTATTTGCACTCATGACACACATTGCATTTGTTGTTGGCATTTGGAGCGTGTCCCCAGCGCCATGATTAAAAATGAAAAGTGCAAAAAATATATATTCCACTTATAATGCAAATACAGAAAGAGAGGGAGACAGAGAGCGAGAGAGGGGGAGCCCACAAAATGGATAGACAATGTCGAGTGAGTCGACCACCTGGCCATTATTTATGTTAATTGTTTGAGGCTGTAGCTGAGGCGACGCTCATCATGTCTACTGTTTGTCAGCTCGAAAAATGGGAAGCAGCGCTAAGGCGAGACAACGATGTGCGAGTGAGTGTGACTATGAGTGTGCGTTATTAGGCTAATGGCTGCCCCATGGGCATTCAATGCTATTGTCTTCGTCTCCATCGTTGTGGCCGCTGCTGTTGCAAATATGCGATGGCAGGCTTGCTAGCCAGGCTTCCGGGCTAACTGCCAGAGCCACGCACAAAACGCATTGAGACACCATAATTGCAGCCAGTTGCCGTTGCCAGTTGGCAGTTGTCTCTGTATGTCATTCAGCATTCATGCGGGTCTTTATACTCGACTCTCTCTCAGTTTGTATGTGTGTGTGGGTGTGTGTGTGTGTGGGGAGGCGCAAGTGCGTTAAGTGCAATAACAGCTATGACAGCAATTGCGCTGACAGGCAAAGCAAACGCAAAATGGAACACATACAGCAAGAGCAACAGCAATAGCAGCAGCAGCAGCAGCAGCAGCAGCAGCAGAAGAGCAGTTTATATTTAGACTAGCTCACACAATAACCAACTGACTGACTGACTGACTGACTGACTGACTCTACGCTCTACAATCTCTCCTGTCTGGCCCTTGGCTGTGGCTGTAACAAATAAATTTTACTTGAGCTGACTCGACATGCTGCCAATTGAGCGCGCGCCTCGCCTTTGCTTCACGCCTCACTTTGTCCCACACAAACAGGGTCAATTTGAGAGACAGCACACAAGTGAGCCCAAAAGGCAAGAGCTGAGCAAGTGCTGGCTCAGCTCAGCTCATTTTAAAGTACGTGTCCCAACTGAGAATAGAAGAAATACATGAATGTGTTCCTCTTCTCGAAACAAATTATGAATGATAAAAAATAGATGTTTATATTTATTATAACACAAAAAAATTAATTATGTTTGAAAAAAGTGTTCAATAAATTATATCATGTATGTAAATATGTAAATTCATAAAATTAATAATATATAATTTTCCCGCAGACTCCATAGAGGGCGACGAGCTGAGTCGATTATTGTCCGTCTGCCTTCTGTCTGTCCGTCTATGTATATGTGAACGCGCCGATCTCAGTAACTTCTAAAACTAGAAATTTGAAATTTCGAGTCTGTTTCTCTATTTTTTTTTTTTTTTTAACTATTCGATATTAATGTTATCGATTAAATACCATATCAAAAACTAACTAAAAAATTATAAATTGTTTTTCATCTTTCGAGCTAAATGCACAAGCTTCAAATATAAATTCAAGTGTTTTCTTTTTTACAATTTCGATTTATGTTATATTTTTTATATTTGCTCAAATATTTGCAAATACTAGAGAATTGTAATTTGGCAAAGAAGAAGAATAATTTGTATGCTTAGGATTTGTCTCGTAGTCGAGCAGTGTGAGCTAGGTCACTCTTCAATGTTTATATAAATATAAATTAAAGACAATCCCACTAACGTTTCACAAACTGCCTCTCATCTGTGTGGTAAAGGGTCACAGCCAATTTGAGGTGCTCTTTGTAGACGCCGAAATAATATAGAAATGCGGAACGAGTTCTAGTTAGATTAAAGACAGTTCCACATTGATCAACGAACCAGTCCATGAGTGCAGCTGTGAAAAAAAAGCAAATAAATTGCGAAACTGAATTGGTATTTCTTATCAATAAATAATATATGCAAACACACAAATATATTATCAAACGCATGCCGGATTTTCGAGAGTATTTCAAAATTAAAATGTAAAAACAATTTCTAAAGACTTTCTAAAGACTTTCAGTCTCCTAGGTTCTAGTTCAGTTACTTGACTTACTAAACTATTTATTTCGATTCCCTCTAAGACTGTTTTGTATAACACTTGAAGTAGCCCTTCGAAACTCATTAAAGTAATGTGAGTCCAAGAAATCTATTCGAATAATCAATTATGACAAATTATTGCCAGCCGAAATATTTGAAAATCTATTTGTCAACAGAATTGATTTCAAACATATTTTATTTTTCTTTGATTAGTTTCACTAAATAAATAAAAACTTTTGGTATTTAATTAATAAAAAAAAGACATGCGAACATGTGCTTTAATTTTTGTGCTCTTTTATACACATATATAAATGTAAATATGTATTTAGCTGTTTATAATGAGATTATGGCTGTTTTGTAACTTGAAGTGAAATAAAGTTCAACAATTATGAGAAATTGAGGTGCGAGTCGTGCTGGCTGTGATTTATGGGGCATTCAGCTTAGCACCACAGCAATCTGTGTGACTCTGTCAATTTCTTTGGCGTGGCTAGGGCTCCAAGTGGAAGAGGGCGCCACGCATCTGGGCTAAAAACTGGGCCAAGTGAATAATTAAGCGGTTTATAAACATTTGTCTCAGCCTCACCAGAAGGCAGCAGTAAAAGACGACGCAGGCGGCGGAACAAACAAAGTTCTTAGCTATCAGCCAGGAGCTTGAGCTTGAGTAGCCTAACCCGACTACGCATTATTTATGCCAGCTGCTGCTGCTGCTTCTGCTGGCCGCAAATGCTTGGGCTCTGTTTGCTGAGCCAAATGTAAACACAACAGGCCGAGCCGGGGCAGGCCAACTCGAGCCAGTTGGCCACCTTTAAAGCTAACGCTAATTTGCGAGGCCCTTCTTCGAAGGCAACTGCAACTATTTATTTTTAATCGCATGCTCCAATTGCAAAAACAATTTAAAATCAACTCGCTCGTTAAGTGAAGCGGCCGAGGAAAAGCCATTGGCTGCAGTTACCTTTCGCCATGGCGTCACCTTCTCCTGCTGCTGCTGCTGCTACTGCTGCTGGTGCATTTTCGACAAGTGCTTTTAACATTAAATATTCATTTACAGCATTAAGGGCACTCGAAGTCACGCGTTAACGGGCCAAAAAATGCTAGGCTATGTGGATA
Source organism: Drosophila mayaguana (assembly GCA_037075325.1). NCBI lineage: Eukaryota > Metazoa > Arthropoda > Insecta > Diptera > Drosophilidae > Drosophila > Drosophila mayaguana. The sequence goes on along the minus strand of JBAMCG010000115.1, from coordinate 4,867,133 downwards.
AAGAGCTGGGGCAGCTGGCTGCAGCAGCTGCAGGCGGGGCGGCATCAGGCGGGCAGGTGGGCAGCAGCCAACTGCGAACGTGGCGCATCAAGCAAAACGGACTCGGGCGCGCATTAAGTGAATATATATGCCTGGCCCAAAAACCCCAAACCAAAAAGCAAAAAAGAAAAATAAACTTGGCCACCTGCAGCGACCAGCAGGTGTTGGCCAACAAAAGTGGTTGTTGTGCTTGGCCCTTTGCGGAACGCTTTGGGTTTGTTTCATTTCCATCGTTTCAGGGCCAAAAGCTTTGCCAACTAACACGAGAGCGTGATAAACGACAGAAAGAGAGAGAGAGGGAGAGAGCGGAATGTAAGCAGAGAGAGATAGGGAGCGCAGTTGGCATAACTCTCTCTCTCTCTCTCTCCCTCTCTCTCTCTCTCTCTCTCTCTGTCTGATGAGAGACTTTTGCTTGCTCGTCGGCTTTTAAAGCCTTGCCTCTCGTTTGATTCGACTTCAGTTTTAGTGTCTAACGTTGCCTGTGGCCATTCGCTTGGACAATCGTTGCCGACCAAGCTTGCAATACTTATCAAGGAACCAATATGCCCCGTTCAGGAAACGAGTACAAAAACAGCAGAAATTGATTAAATATTTATATTAATTTTATTTTCTATTTTCAATTTCTAATAGAACTGCCTTTGTAACTATGCCACAAATAGCTGACATTTTCTAGTAAATATAGCAAGTTCACAAAACATTTTCGTCAGTCAATTCATACGAATGAAAATAAACAAATGCATTTAAATATAGAACTTGGACCTTGGACCTTTGTTTACTAATGGACTTTTTTGTGGTTAAACAATTAAAAAAGTTTAATACTTGATTACTGACGCCGTCTGTGCTCGTTGGTAATTATTGACTGGCGGGCTTATTTATAGGTACGATTGAATTAAGAGAAAACTTTTTATATTCAATAGAAGTAGATTGCACTATTAGGCATAAAATAAATTATATATTTATGTCTGCTTCGTACTTAGGTATTTGGGACTAGGAGCCGCGCTACATATGACAATTATGATTCCGAAATGCTGTTGCCAACGCAGTCCAGGACCATTCGAGCTCTGTTTAATGATTAATGAATGTGTGTTTGTGCTTGTGTGCATGTGGGTGTCTGTGTGGGAGCATCGCTCACAGTTGACTTCACAGTTGACATCATAATGTGGCTATTGCTGTCAGTGGCCCCGTTGACAGCTAGCGGATATTGTGACCACAGCGAGTAGACGGACAGTGTCAAAGGCTTGGGTCAGAATCAATGCCTTCTCGGCTCAATTAGGCAAATTTAATTAAGTCTCGTGTTCACATTTCGAATTTGAGCCAAAATCAATGTTTCCCAACATTTGCCAGCTATGGCTGAATGCTACGAAAAAACAAGAGAAACGAAAGGCAAGCTGAAATCTAAGTGGAGCGACGAGGCACTTGGCAATTTATATGCAAGCCGCATGTTGCCGCTGCGTGGCACATGTTGCCAAACATTTGCTTCGACAAGTTCTCACACACAAACACAGAGAGCCTCACGCACACATACACATGCACACATTTATGGCGAGTGCTCAACACATTGGCAAACATAAAATTTAAACATGCATAGGCCAAAAATACAACGCAGAAAACAATACAAACACATAAACAAGCGCAGAGAGAAGTACAAGCAAGTATATGCTAAGAAAATATTGGAGTCGTAACGAATTTTGAATACCCTTTTTAAAGCGAGAAATGGAAATGGTGAGGTAGAGACACAGAAGAGTTATAATGACAATGACAATGACAATGACAATGACAATGACAATGGCAATGACAATGACAATGACAATGACAATGACAATGACAATGACAATGACAATGACAATGACAATGACAATGACAATGACAATGACAATGACAATGACAATGACAATGACAATGACAATGACAATGACAATGACAATGACAATGACAATGACAATGACAATGACAATGACAATGACAATGACAATGACAATGACAATGACAATGACAATGACAATGACAATGACAATGACAATGACAATGACAATGACAATGACAATGACAATGACAATGACAATGACAATGACAATGACAATGACAATGACAATGACAATGACAATGACAATGACAATGACAATGACAATGACAATGACAATGACAATGACAATGACAATGACAATGACAATGACAATGACAATGACAATGACAATGACAATGACAATGACAATGACAATGACAATGACAATGACAATGACAATGACAATAACAATGACAATGACAATGAAAGATTATTCATACTAATGTATAATTATAACATCAATAGCAACGATAGCTATTTTTGGATAAGTATAGGCACTCACAGTATAGAGCAGCTGCTATTATTAACTGCGGCGCTTTGTTCTCTCATCAACATTTATGATTTCATCGATTGGGGTTTGTGAGCCTAGGGTATGTGAGTGAGCTGACGCTTGTTGTTTGCTTAGCTGCCGATTGCATGGGCTGCTAAGCAGCTTAAGTAGCAGCATACACACATACACGCTGACACACACACGCACACTCGCACACTCGCGCACTCCCAGACAGATGCAAGCAGACAACGTAGTCTATACGTGTATAATGTACATATGTCTTCATGCATGTATGCATGCGCATGCCACATATTTGCATATTTGCGTGACGCTTAAAATATTTGCGCTCTTGGTGCGCCTGATTATGGCGCTTAAAGAAACACTTAAAAAAGCCAACCAGCCGAAGCTGAAGTCGAAGCTAGGCGAAGTGCCAAGCGCAATTGGGGTTAATATCCTAGCTACGAAATAATATCACAAACAGCAGACAAAGAGGGAGAGAGAGTGAGGGAGATAGGGATATAGATAGAGAGATAGACAGAGAGGCAAAGGCTGAGGCAGAGACAGCGTCAAGTTGAGTTTGAGGCGCACATTATTTGAATTATTTATGGTTAAGTTTATGGCAAAAATTTTTGACTTGAATTTATTTTTTTGACGCGCGCTGCTTAGAAAATTTTCACGACTCGTTACAGCGAGTGTCATGAAAAATACGCAAAAATTAATAAAAAGTTGTTGCATAATAAGCAGTTACTAGGCCCCACTTCATGTTGTTACTGGCGCACTTGCTTGCCTGGTGCTGTGCCTGCTGCCTTTAGCCTCGCGTGCCGGCCAAATTAAAAGCCAACAATGTCTGCAAACAGCCAGCAAATGAAGCAAAACTACGACGTGCTGTTATTTGTGCGCCTGTAGCCCAGAGATTTTTGTCGCCTCCTGCCAGAGGCCATAAATTCGCGCAGGTTGGCGCATTTTTTCGCATAGATACAGTCCAACCCCTTCCCAATCTTTCTCTGTCTCTTTCTGTGTATGTGCGTCTGTGTGTGTGTGTGTATGTGCATTGACATTTACAAAGTGAGAATTTAATTAAACTTAATGAAAGTGCATGCCTCTATCCAGTCTGGCAGCTAGCCAGCAATGCCTGAAGCATTACAGCCAACACTTTTTGGCCGTTGCTGTTGTTCTTGCCATTGCTGTTGCTGTTGCCATTAACACAGCGCCGTGGCCATCAAAAACGGGTTGATAAGCAAACGGCCGCCTACCAGCAATCGCAGTCGGAGGAGTACACAGCGTGTTACGCTGCGTATGGCCAACAAACAAATGCGAATGGAAACGAAATCTTCCAATGGAAACGGACGAATATCGAATGTACAACTGACCCAAATTCAGGCACTCAACTGCATTGTGCTCGTCTGCTCCAGTTGCTTTACTCCTTTTGCTACCTCATTTAGTGGGCCCCCAGTCGGTTTACAATGTTGGCGCACGCTGCGTATGATTAATTTAAGCAGCAGCAGCAGTGGCAGCAGTGGCAGCAGGGGCCGGGCAGGTGCTACGGCTACTCTGGCTGCTGTGCCATTTTCTGGTCGATAAATTTAATTTACACAAATTAGTCGCGCGTAGTCGTAAAAACGCAATCGAAACACTGGACACAAAGCACAGGACAAAAGTTCAGCAGCATTAAAACAAAAAGCTAATTAATTAAAACACCTCGCCGGCAGCGTTCCCTCTTGCTCAGTCGCCTGCCGCTAGGTCAATGAGAGTGTATATATACTGTATGTGTGTGTGAGTGAGTGAGTGTTTACTAGTCTGCGTTGCGAAAAATGCCAGAGTCTAGCTAGTGACTAGCAGATATCCTACAGCCAAATATATAGTTGAGGCTAGCTGAAAACCAATCAAATTAAATTTCTGTCTAAGTAATTCAAGCATATAAAGTGTGGAGCTTGTAAGAAATATGCAAAGGAAAATTCTGTGCAACCAGAGAATACCCTACAGCCGCATAAGTCAAAGGCAGCTATTCAATAAATAAATAAAGTGTTAGATAAATAAATTGATTGAGATATTAAAATATATATTTTTTAATATTTTTATATAAATTTAATAATTTCATAAAATATTAAATACACAAATAAAAGTGATAGTATTTTGAAATATATTGTTAAAATATTAAAATATTTTTGTATATTATTCAATGCATAAATGGAATATTAGATTTTTAAATATGATAATGAAATACTAAAATATATTTTTAAAATATACCTTAATATATTTATTATACAAAAAAAATATTAAATGAATGTTATAAAATATTTAAATTTATTTCTAAAATATTATAATATATATTTTAAGCAAATAAAATTAATTCCAAAATAAATAAATAAATACAAATTTACAAAAAAAAAAAAAAAAAAAAAAAAAAATTAAAAATTAAATAAAATAAAGAAATAGTAATAAATAAAGTAATTGTATCTTAAAACTCATTTTTAAACTATTATACATTATTATTATTATGAATATTAGTATATACATAGAAGATAAATAAAATAAAATATTAATGAATTTCCATACAAATTTCATTATTGACTTCATCGATGATAGCAACTTTCTTGCATGCGGCAGTGTATGCGAGTTGGGCGTGGCAGCCGTCGACATTGCTAATTATTTGACCATAAATCTTAGCCACTGGTCATACATTTTTTTGCCTTTGCCCCCAATTTATTTATTTTTGTTGTATTTGTGGTCCCATGTCAATGTCAACGACTGCAAGTCCTTTGGCTGTCCCTTAGGGTCCTGCTTTTTGTTTTTGCTTGCAGCACTTTAAGCAACATCTATCGACGTCTGCGTCTTTCATCAATCATTCAATAATTTTATTGCCGAAAGAGCGAAAAAAGAAAAGGCTTTCCGCTTGCCACATTTCGCTGATTGAAAGAGCAAATAAAATATGCAAGTCCACGATCGACTGTGAAATTCAAAGCGCAAATTTGCTGGCATTTCCGCCGCACGCAGGCCCCTCCCTCCCGCGCTCCCTGCAGACAGTTTGACCCACTTGGAGGAGTCGAGATGCGCTTGAGCCTTGGGTAATTTATGGCTACGCATTCGGTTTACTAATAATATTCGAACTGGCCTAATCACGTGGCCAGGACATTCGCTGCGCTGCTTTTCGATTTTGCGCCTTTGTTTACCTAAGCAATAACAATAAATTAATCGCCGGCCGCGCAGACAGCCATTAGTCTTTCTTCTTGTGCTTGTGGCGCGCTTTATGCTTTGTGTTTTTAATTATGTGTCTAATTCTTTGTTGTTCGTTATTTCGTTCGTTTGCTCGTGCGTTCGTTTTGCTCACACCTAATGGCATACGCACGCAGCGATTTCTATCCGTACCGTGTATCGCGTATACGCAGCGTATTGCGTATAGGAAATATGGCGTGTCGAGCTGTTAATTGCCTCTATCAATGCGGCTTCCTGCATGTTCTACATGTGTTTATAGATATCTCGATTGTTGCTTTTAGCCGCTGCCTAATTGTGCCAGAGGCAAAAAAAAAAAAAAGGAAAGAAAATTACACAAAATAAATAAATTTATATACACAGCACATAGCATGCATTGTTTATGGTATAAACTGAACATTGTAGTTGTTGTAGAAAGGGTATTTTAGGCTAAATTGGTCAGATATACAATCGGCGGCCATTGCAACTTACATATTGTATGTGCTTAACTGGTCCGGATTATATGACGAATGCATATGTAATAGAAAAATATTGAAGGATAACAAATAATTTACTTGGATTAAATATTTACAGATCAATGTTCCATTGCATTGAAAACACTTTTATCTTATTATATTAAGTGAATTAATTTTATAAGGCTATGCAAGATAGCCATCATAGAGTACATAGATTAAGTGAAGCAGGAATTTTAGGGTCTGGCAAAAGTCAAGTCAAGGAAATATTAAGTAGACCTTTAGTAAGGACCCAGTCCACGAGCCTTAAAGTTGGTGACTTGGTCTGCTTTTAGCTCTACCATATCCGTTGGCAGCTAGAAAGAGATGAGAATTTAGTCTCTCGTGGTATTTTTCGACCACATCTTGGATTTACATCTAGAATTTTCACACTTTTAAGTTTGAGCAACTAAATAAATGACGAGTGAGGTGTTACTAACTGAAGTTTGTATGCCTCCAACTTCTGCCGCAACTTCTGCTTAAACCTCTCCCTCTATCTTAAATAATAATCAATTTTGCCTGCCCTAAATTTCATTGATATGCTTTTTTTCTTACCAATAATAATACAAATATTCAGTTCCCTTTACTAATAATTATATTATTAAAAATCTGTCAAACCTAAAAATTTCGCGCATTCAATAACTGAATTACTCAATGTTGCGCGTGTTTTACCCAAATGAGTTGCCACTTGAACTCACCTTTAATGGCCATATGCAAAGAAGGCGTGGCATGCATTTGTGACATGGCGTGGGCGTGGGCGTGGGCGCAAGCGTGGGCGTTCGAGCGGTTTAAAACAAACACTCAACAAGAGGCGACATTTGCGCTCCGCTGCTCCGTTGCAGTTGCTTTCGTGTTCATGCATTAACAAAATGGCTGCTGCAACAACCGGAAACTGACGGCAAACGACATTTGTGATATGCATCATATGCCACGCCCATCTACCATCGCCCCCTCAGCTGCTGCTGGTCGATGTCACAGTCGCAATGCTGGAGTCAGCTACTTGGCGTATTTCTGTCGTGTCATTGTTGCTTGTGCGACTTTTTTTGCCGCTGCCGTTGCCGTTGCCGTTGTTGTTGTTGTTGTTGTTGTTGTTGTGTGCATCTGTGAGCTTTGCAGGTGCAATTATGATGGGAGCAGTGACGTAGCGACTGGAGGGGACTGGCTGGGACAGTGTCAGCGACATATAAACATTACATCATCAGCAACTTTTTGTAGCTGTCATAAAATGCAACAACAACAGCAACAGCAGCAGCAGCAGCAACAGCAGCAGCAACAACAATGCGCACAAGATGCATGCGAAAAGAACAACGAAAACTGCCAACAACAAGGACAACAAATGAATGCCATCCTGCTTGCAGTTCCGTCTGCCACTAAGCCGGCATGCTAAATCCCTTTTACCAACTGCTCCCCACTTCTCGTCACGGCTCTAATGAGCTGTGTGTGTGTGTGTGTGCGCGCGAGTGTGTGAGTGTGTGTCTCGCTGCATTGTTGTTGACATTTTTGCTGGCATATGATGCTTGTTAGTGACTTTTTGTTTCTTACTGCTCTGTGTTTTATGCGATCCACTGTTGGCTCTCTCGAGCTCATGCTGCTGCTCTCTCTCTCTCTCTCTCTCTCTCTCTCTCTTTATACCCTGCAATCATGTGCTGTGGGTATATTGACGGCTTTTCTCTTCTTTCTTCTCCCTCTATTGTGCTCTCCTTTGTCATCTGACCTGCCTTTTTCTTTACTCCTTACCTCCTTATTTTTTTACTGGCTACTGAAGTTCTCTCTCATTTTTTATTCTTTTCTCTGTTCCATATTCAGTCTTCGTTTTTCCTTCTATTTTCTGTCGTTTTCCTTCGTATCTCTATGTTCAGTATAAACCATATTCTTTCTTTTCTTTTGCCTTTACTCCATTCTTATCCCAGTAGCTTCTTCTTTCATATATTTTCTCTCTTCCTCTATGCCTTATTGCCTTCGAATTTCTATCTTTCCTCTTCTTTGCTTTACGATCGCTTTTCCTGCTCCTCTCCTTTTCTCCTCTGTCATCCTACTATTTTCTGTTTCTTTCTTTTTCTTTCTGGTTTCTTTATTTTCTTTTCTCTCTTCATTTACTCTTCTATGATTTCATTCCTTGCCTTCTTTCTCTCTTCTCTCTACTCTATTCGCTATTTTTAATTAGCTCTCCTTAATTTATTCTCTTTTGTCAATACTATCTGCCTCCATTTAACTTTTTCTCTCCTCATTTTCTTTTTTTCTCTCCTTAAGAGGTATCTTGTCGTCTCTCATTTTCGTTTAGAGCGCGCTTGCTCTGTTCTCTGTTCTGTGCACAGTTCTCTTCAACGCCTCCTGCGCCCTGCAGCGGCTGCTCGCTTGTCGCTGTTGTGAAATATTTTCATGAGTTTTGACAGTAATGTGTCGCAATGTTTGTCCAATGCTTTTTTGTCTGCAAGAGCGCTGGCCAGAGAGCCAGAGAGACAGGCAGACAGATAGACAGACGAACAGACGAACAGACGAACAGACGAACAGACGGACAGACACCCATCCCACTCAGCCATTGTCTGCGGCTGGGCCAGAAGAGCGACATGTTTGTCTCGTTGCTGCGAGTGTTTAAGCGTTGATTACACTTTCGTGTTTGCCGCTGGTTGTCACTATCTGTTATAGTTGTTCCTCTACTTATTGTTGCTTTTGTCGTTTTTTAAAGTTCCTGCTGGCAGCAGTTGGCAGTTCATTTCTGAGCTTGTTCCACATGTTTCTCTGCGAGTTTCAAACGAAATTCAATTTTCCAGGCTAACGTATTCATTTTGCTCATTGAATATTTGAATTTTGTAATTTATTATGATTATATTATTTAATAAATATGAACAAAATATTAAAAAAAAAGCAACTGAATTATTAATTCAAAATTTCCATTATATGATTTTTTTTTTTTTTTTATTTTCAACTCAAACTTGCAATGTCGTTTTTGATGCCCCTAATTAATTAAACTGATGTTTTACTTTTGATTAATGGATGCGCTCGTTTGTGGCCGATCAGTAGAATTTCAAGCAAATGACATCATTAATTGCATTTATTTGAATTAATAAACAATATGTATTTATTTATAAATGCCCAAATGGATGTGTCAAAAATGCTTTAATAATTTTTAAACGTCATGTCAAACGCTTGTGCAGTAAGTTTTTAATGGACGGCTTAACGGACTGACTAACTGAATGACTGAATGACTGACTGACTGACTGACTGACTGACTGACTGAATGACTAACTGAATGACTAACTGAATGAGTGAATGACTGACTGACTGACTGACTAACTGAATGACTGAATGACTGACTGACTAACTGAATGACTGACTGACTGTCGCCCACAAATCTTGCGCCAACTTCTGGTGTTGATTGCCGCAATGGGCATATGGCTGCTCGCCACGGCAACACAGAGAGCCAGCTGTTGTGTGTGTGTGTGTGTGTGAGAGAGAGAGAGAGAAAGAGAGAGAGAGAGAGAGAGAGAGGGAGAGAGAGACAGAGAGAGAGAAAGAGAGGGAGGGAGGGAGAGCAATAGAGCTGCTGTAACAAGCGATATTTCATGTACTTGCCATATATCAATGTCACTTTACTTTGGCAAACAGTTTCAGTTAATACACAATCAATGTACCAATGTGTTATCAATAATAAATTGCTGGCGATTTATCAGGCAATGCTGCAACCCAACAACAAATACGAGCCCAACTGTCTTAACTTACTTTGCAACAGCAACAACAATAGCAATTGCTAGCCAGCAGCAGGCGGCAGCAGCAGCAGCAGCATCAACCAGCAATCCAGTTTGAGACTCTTCGCCCACGCGTTGGGGGACTTTTAAATCCACCCAAACCGCCAGCCGCATGCGAAAGTCAAACATAAATCGCTCGCCCTCTCTCTGTGTGTGTGGGTAAAAATTACGACCTTGTGTCTGTGTGTGTGTGTGTGTGTGCGTGCAAGTTATGCGCAGCATGCAAAACTATGCACGTGCCGGTTGAAGTGTATAAATGTGGTGGTGGTGGTGGCGCCCCCTGGCGTAAGGTGGCAGCGCTCTCCACGCTCTAGCTGCAGCCACTGCTAGCTGCTGCTGCTCCTGCTGCTGGCCTCAGCTCCGGCGAGGACAACGTCGCTCGAGCGACAATGCGAGTCATGCGGTGGACTCATATCGGATGACAATTAGGCCCTGGTCATCAATTCCAAGTGCACAGGCGATAAATCTTTTGTAATTGTATGTGTATGTGTGTATGAATGTGTGTGTGTCTGTGTGTCAGCCCAGTCGCTGTGTGAGTTTGGTTGAATGTGCGGGCCAGTCAGGTTAAGTGCTGTTCCCCCTGCAGCCACGCCTCCTGCTGCTAGCAACTGGAAATTGTGGCTTCGCTTTTTGGCTAACCGAAAACGAAATATACGCTCGTTGGCGGTCTAATTGAAAACTTTCATTTATGGCTCAAATAATTTGCGAACCATTTCGAGCAGGTTACACAAAAGATATCACTAATTAATTGCGGTCACCAAGGAGCTTTATCAACTGAAAGCAATTCCATTTTTTACAAACTGCAACTGCATCAACAGCAGCTGATCTCGATGTTATTTTGCACAAAGTGCCAAATGTAGCAGATAAACAGTGCGCTCAGAGCTGCTAATTAGTTTTTGGATATGCCGCAGGATGTTTCAATGTGCAGGGCAGAAACATGTGTTCAATTATATGCACAAGGCCTCTCCTGCACCCTTTCTCTCTCTCTCTTTCACTATTGCTGTCTCAGTCTCTGCTATTATTTATGCTTAATAATTGAAAATATTATTTAACATGTTAAATGTGTCACATTTCCTGTTGACTTTAATTGTTGTCAAAAGCCTGCCAGGCAGCTCGTGCAGCGTGTGGTGCACGGTGCGTATGCGTAACTTATCTTACCGTTGACATAAATGACATTTTAAGGGCAATAAGTTATTTCACATTATGTCTTTGTGGCTCTTCGAACTCCCTGTGCTTATGTGTGTGTGTGTGTGTGTTAAGCTCGAAACAGTGGGATGTGCGTACAAGCCAAGCTACAAGCGTTCGGAAGGACAGCGGGAGCTGCGGACAGACAGACGAGCCGCCTGCCTGCTGTTCGAGTTGTTAACAACTATGAGGCTATGGCACAAACTTTATGAATGCACTGTGTGCGTATGGGCATGTGTGTGTGTGCATGTGCATGCGCATGTGTGTGAGTGCACCGTAAGTGTTTGCACCGCATGCGGAAGTCACATGTTTGCATTATGTGTCCTTTGGCATGTCCTTGCTGAGCTGCTTGCTCGGCTGCTACTGCTGCCTGCCGCCTGCTGGCTGCTGGCTGCTGCCTGTCGCCTATTTGCACTGCACTACTGAGCCGCCACGCCCCCTGCGGCCCACGTTTCTATGCATACATTTTATATTTTGGTATGGCTATTCGGCTGTGTCTGCAACATAAATTTTAACTGCTGTGAAAATATTTGTTTAATGTGAAACTTTTAGCTGCTGTTGCTGCCGTTGCCAGCATACATCTTGCTCTCTGTCGCCTCAGCCTGCATTCTAATTTATTAATTATTTAAATTAAGCCTTGCACAATCATTATTGTTTTCCGCTGTGCAAACAGATGCAGCTCTTCCAATGCCCAACGATTTGTCACAACGTTTAGATGGCTCACGATGGCACGCCCAAAAACTTTTCAGACCTCCTCAAATGTCAGGCATTATTTATTTAGAGTACACTTGGATTAGAGCCAATCAGTGGATGACAATTTGATATTGAGTGGGCATAAAAGTGCGTAAATAATTTATATATATTAATAAATAAAGAAATCATGTGGTTTTTCACTTGGAGACAAACCACAATGGAGCAGCTTAACTGCGAGAATGAAATAATAAATATTACGGTATGGCTTATGATATAAAGTTTTCATCTCCATATACTTTAAGTTTTATAAAAATGTTTTTATTTGATATACAATTCGATTATTACTAAGCCTATTTGAAGTTTTCATCAAAGAAGTGTTTCAGCTATAATTTAAATAATTTTTTTTTTTATGTTCATCATTGCACTTCTGGTCTTATTCCTAATTTTTAAATGTTCAAATGTTAAAATCATTTTATTAATATGTATAACTTATCCTCCACTTCTTGCACCTCTAAGCAATGCATCGAAAAATACGTTCTTATTGTTTGGTAAAAAATATATAAATTAAATAAATAAAAAAAAAAAAAATACATAAATATATTTATATATAATAATAAAAAGTCTTGAGTTGTTTTTTATTCAAAGTAATTAATTTTTAGTTTAAACAATTATTTTCCAATAATTGTCAAACAATGTCAAGGTCAAGCTCTTTCAATATATCAGCATAATAAATAGTTCAAGGATTTTTAAATTGTTTTACTTAACTTTTCTCTGAATAACAATTAAAGAATTTTAATAAAAAAAAATGTGTAAAATTCACAAGAGCATATCATTGGGTAAACAAGTATGTTATTGATTCGATCGTGTTTTTTTAAGTATTATTTTGCATTGTTTTCCCTTTTTATATTGATTTTGTTTGCATGCGAGTAAAAGCCGTTCGGGCTGTAGGGCTATACAATTTTCACTGGTTGGTCTTGGGCGTTTCAGAAAAACAAAAAAAGAAAACAGAAAAATTATTTAATTGGGTCGACTTTGCCTCCCTCTCCGCCCGGCTGACCAACTGCACTCAGGCCGAGTGTTGGTCTGAGGTAACATTGATTGTAATTGCAAATAAATTGGCAGCATGGAAAGGCGCTTAAATGACATTACAGGCGACTCGGATCGGAGCGGCGAGTGCTCAAGGGGTCAGCCATCGTGTGAGAGTGCATGCACCTGCGACCGCCCAGGCACTCGCAGCACTCAGCGTGGGCCGAGGGCTAAGCTCAATTTACATGCGCCTCGCTGCCTTCGCTCTCGAATATGAGGCAGCTAATTGTTCTCGTTTCTGTATCGAATCAAAGTAAATCAGTTATACGATCTGCTGGAAAAAAGGGATCACCCTGTGGCGATTTGTCCGTCTAGACTTGGCGGGTTGCTTGAACTCATTGAAACAAAGTGCAGCTAAAAAAAGCCGAAAAGTCGAAAAAGAAAACCCCAAAAATGTGTCATAAAAGCAGAAAGCCAAAGCTGAATAAATTTCGCGAGTTTGACTGTGTGTGTGTGTGTGTGTGAGTGCATGGCATTCATGACATATAATTAATGTTTACTTGCCTTATCCACTCCAGCTCCTTTGTGGCAGCAAGCGGCCAAAAGCGCAAATCATTTCACCTAATCACCGAGTGGCTGCCGAGAGCGGCGCAAGTCACGCTGATAATGTCGAGCTGATTAAGTGCGCCCTTGTTGGGCTCCAACTGCAATGCAACGGCCACAAGGACACGCATTTGCTCCTGCACTCCGTTGGCCTCAACTTAAGAAAGGGAGTAGCAGCAGCAGCAGCAGCAGCAGCAGCAGCAGCAACTCGGCAATTCATTAATCATACGCATTATCCGCTACTGAACACACTGCGCACATATACGTCTCAAAGCCGTTCATTTACCTATGAGGGCTTGCGACAAGCTGACTAAATGCCATATTGCTGATTAATACAGAGCAGAAGCATTGCTGGAGCAGAGCAATAATATTAGAGCTGAATGTCCATTCTGTTACAAGCTGTGGCAGGAGCTCTATTGAGTCTATTTGATTTCTTATGGCAGTCATTTGATATCCTTTAATGGTTGTCTTTCTAATATCGCAGTTCATTAAGCAGCCAAAGCGAATTGCTTTAACAAAATATTTAAATGGAAGTCGCTTTGGCTTGCTGCATGAAAATTCGAATTCAACAGCTGCAAATGGCCACGAAAAACTCGACAAGACAGACAAAGACATAAAGAAACAATTGCACAAGTGTCTATGTGTGTGTGTGTGTGTGTGTGTGTGTCTGCGAGTGCTTGTGGTATTTATGTGTGTGCTAATGCGTGTTCGACTACATAGAACAACTTGGTTGTTGTTCTCGCTTGAATGGGCCTTTGCTATAGTTGTTATTGCTGTTGGCTAAAGTCCACATCTGCATGGCCTACAAGTTGATTGTTATTAATATAGTTGCCCAGGACTCATGCGCCTGTTGTTGTTGCTGCTGCTGCTGCTGCTCGTTCGTGTTGTCATTTCAACTGTTTGCTTAGTGCGAGAAAAACACGGCCAAATTGCTGCAATGAGCAAAATACACACTCGATGTTAAAATACACGCCATACATTTGATTAAGACGCAGCAGGCCTTAAGCAAAATCACACACAGACAGAGATGGAGATAGAGAGAGTGAGAGAGGTGAAGACTGAGACACACACACGAGTACGGTTGAGCTGGCAAGGACAACGTATGTGATTGCGATTGTGATCAAGATTAAGTTCCGAGTCAAGAAGCACAGCGTACAACTACGCAAAACAACTTATTCATCAATTTGTGCGCAATTCTGAAAATAGTCAACAGAAATAATAGCAAAATGTTTGCGCAGTTGTGGGCGTCTATCTACGACTGACCATCTCCCTGTCTGTGTGAGTGCGTGAGTGTGTGCGTGTGAAGTTGAAGGTCAGCTGCTGAGCAAGCACAAACAAAACAACATCTTGCAACGCAGTAACATAAGCAACACCAGCACAAAATCAAGCAATTCGATGCCAAGCAAAATGTTGAAGTCTGTATATTGCGCAAAAAGTATGCTATGCTCCGATTATGCAGCTTCTTCGTCTTAATTTAGTTAAATTCGGGCCTTGGTACATGTGGCCCTTAAAAGTATGCTATAGTTTTTGCCAAATTTTTGCTCGTTTCTTTTTTGAATATTGATTCCAAGCTTTTACTTTTATGCTATTTTGAAATAATATTATATGCATTCTTTTTGGTCTATCACTATCGAGAGTTCAAGTTCAATTTTCTGGCTCTGACCCCGCACACAAATCTTAGTACTCGATAGCCCGCAAATAGTATATGCGCACATAATTTAGCTGATTAGGTAAAACCATAAGTATATGCTCATTTATTTCCATCAACATAAATATAAATTAGCTGATTAAAGTCGAGTTGACAAACCTGAAAATCAACAATCAGAGCAACGGGCTGCCATGCCGAAGCGCACAGTCATTGGGCAGCAATTGTTGCCGCCATATACACAAAGTACATAGCAAACACATACACTTGAGATAAGAAACGTGTGAGCATGGGTGTGTGTGCGTGTGACATTCAAAAGGATAACTAACTATGGTACAACGATAATGGCTACGTCTACACACATAACGGGTTGGCTATTATTGCTTTGCCACTCGACCTGTTTGTGTTTGCCTTGCCTGAAGTGTGCGACTGTGTGTGTGTGTGTGTGTGCGTGTGCGTGTGCGTGTTTATGTGTGTTTATTTGTCTGCATGCATGTGTGTGAGCGTCTTTGGCAATGTGTTGAAATTGTTTCAAAAAGCTGACGCTTAACATTATCGCCTTTTGCCCGTCTTCAATGAGCAGCTGAATGCTCAAGTGTGCATGTGTGTGTGTGTGTGAGAAGATACATATGTGTGCGCTGTCCGGCTAGCGTATGTGTGTTTATGTGTGTGTCCATCAGCATGATATGCATTTGTATGTTGTAAGCATGACACAATGAGTTACTTCCTCCTACTTCTCCTTCTCTCTCGCTCCTGCTCTAGCTGTTGCTGTTGCTGTTGCTGTTACTGTCTCTCTTTGTGGCGCGTCTTGTGAGCAGCGGAAATGTCAACAGTAGCAACTCCCTGGCAAATCTGACATTGAAGGCACAAGAAGTGCCGCTCTGTATAGCAGCACATAATAAGTGCGTATAATGGATTGATGGTGGTACGCAGACAGCTCAAGAGCAAACATCCTGAGCGCTGCTTAGTACAGGCCGCTTTTATTGGGTAAATGTTTTGGGAGTACTTGGGCATTACGGCTATTATGAAACTAAAACTCAAGTAAATAGTATACTAAGCTAAGCAGTATATGATTGGAAAATATGGTTGCAGAGCAGAGAGCGGAAAGAGAGAGAAACGAGTGTGAAGGACTGAAAATCTAGGTCAATATTTGAAATGTTCCACAAGACTCTGCTGCTTAAAGAAGCTCTATTGCTTTCTAGCCATGTGGCAACGTTGGAATAATGCTGGGGAATCTAGTTTCTAGAAAAGTCTATAATAATGATAATATATTTTATATTATATTACATTACAGTTATCAAAACACGATTACAAATTATCAATCTAAAAAGCTCAAGCTCACTTGATCTGTGAAAGAACTTCTAAATATGTTTCAGTCAATTCATCCATAGTAGATTATTAATTTTTGTTCAAGTGGCAACTCTATTTCTACCATTTTTCAGTTTATTTATACGAATCTTTAGTTACATTTATTGATTGTCAGTGATTTCGAATATTCAACACTTTTATCCATGTGCGGCGTTGCCAGCTTTGAAAATTATTTGTCAAAATGATAAATAGATATTTAAGGTATGTAAACACATTTCTAATAATATGCCAATCAGTTGTTAAGCAATTTTCTCATTAGGTGGCAACGCTCTGCCGATTAAATGTGAACGTATTGCATTGGGAAACATATTTTATATATTTACTTTGAGCATTCTTGTTTTTCCCATTGATATATAACTCTAAATATGTTCAAGTATAACATTTCAGTCAGAGGTGGCAACGCTCCGCATGTTAAATTTTGATCAGTAGCCAATTTCAATCTATGCAAAATAAAATAAATTTGCCAATCAAATTTAACTTTATTAATCTAAACTAACAAAAAAATTTGAATGCAAGCTACTCACACTTCGCTTGTTAAATATTTGCAGTTAGCTGCAATCTGGTTCATCCTCATGTTAACTCGTGCTGCATGCTTAAAGCCTTGCCAGCAAACATCCCCAACTTCAGCCTAGTGCGGGCTGCCCGCCTCCTCGACTGTCTGGCTGCCAGCTAAGCTTTAAATCAAAGTGGAAGAATTATTTCATTCATAAAATATTTAAGTACAGGACAGCATGACCTTTATCAGAAGACGGCACATCGTATAAATATTTTATCATGTCCCAGCATCATGCAATTTAATAATTTGATGCTCAATTTCGTTTTGGCTCCCAGCGAGCAATCCTTTCCCCGGTGCCGGTGCCAGGAGCCGAAGCCGAAGCCGAACTCTTGACCTTGTGCCGCTTGTCAACAAAGACCCGTTTAACATATATTTCTTTGGGGCAACAAATTTGTTTGCCAAGTTGTCAGCAAAATGTTTTTCGATTTCTGCTCAGATTTCAAACCTCACGCAAGAGCACAAAAAAAAAAAAAAAAAAAAAAATTAGAAAAAACTGTGTTGCAGCAAATTTATGTGGGGCAGGCCGACCCTCATTTAATTTCTGTCACACGGCGTTATTTATGTGGCCGGAGCCATCGATAGCGCCTGACTCGAAATGCAAATAAATATGCGAATCGCGTTTAGTTCAACGAAAATCTCGGCATAGACGCATAAATTGTCAGGTTGTTTTGGGACGTTTTATTTTTTGTCTTTAATTGGATTGCAGCTGCAAGTTGTTGGCTGTGTGGCAGCTACTCTAAGCCAAATTGAGCCGGCGAAACGTGACGTTTCACGACCACAAAGACACACATTCAACCCTTCCCCCACCTCTCTGGGGAGCCGTGGAAAAAGCGCATCTGGTTGCGGCTGCATTTTGACGTTTTGTGGCTAAAACGCCTCGCGACTTGTCTTATGTATAATTAAATTCAGTGCTCAGCAGCTTCCCAGAGCTCAGTGTATTGCCATGGCTAAGAAGCAGGCAGCACTAGCAGCAGGAAGCGGGCAGGCAGCAGGCAGGCAGCAGCAGCAAAAACCCAACACTTGACCCACATTCCACGAGCTCGTCGCCATTCTGTGCCGGCAGTCGACAACCGAAATAAAATGTTTATTTTGCATTTTATTTTTGGCGCATCAGAGGCAAGCGTTAAAATTATTTACGCAGCATCAGGCGTGTCATTTGCATGCGGCACGCCTCCTGCCGCTGCCTCTACTACTAACAGAAGCCAGCTCGCCTCCAGCCACAAGCCAAATGACAGCAATGGGAACAACAACCAATGAAATCCACAAAAATACGCTAAAAGTATTTACATTTGACTTGAAAAAAATTATACATTTCCGTGCAAATAAAAACCAAAGCAGCAGCAGCAACAGCAGCCCAAACTTACGAGTGAAGAAGGACCAAACAAAAAAAAAAAAACAAAAACAAAAAAAGAAGAGTCGAGAGTACAAACTCGGTTGCTGAATTATTGACGAATATGAAATGCACTTGGTTAAGTAGATAAAAAAGCCAAAGAGCAAAATGGTTTAGAAAAATGGGAGCAGGAGCTCAATAAGTGGAGACCTAAAACATAAAGTTTGTGAAAATATAAGCAGAGTGTGCCAATATATGATTTCTAAAATATTTCACAAAAAGTATTTGCCAAAAAATTTGTATAATGTGAAATAGTAGACTGGAGCCGAAACCAAATGAATGACAGCCACAACTCTATAAAAGTGTCAGATCTTTAAAGATGACCTTCATTTCTTTCTATTAGCAAATTTATATAATACATATGTGCCCAAGCACATCTATTCCTTGTAGCTACACTCTCTAGCATTAGCAGAAGATATATACGATCTCTAGTATCAAATTTCAAAGTGTAAATTAAAATTTGATATTTATAAGTAATTTAATATGCTAGGAATTTATGTGGATTTTTTTAGATAGAAGATATTGAAAATAAATATTTACTATATGGGGTGAAAACTCTTATTGATGTAAATGTTATCATCTGCTCTTAAGTTCTGTGATTTATAATATTTTGTAATATATTTTACATAGATAAATTTCAATCTACAATCAAATTGTATGCCAAAGCTTTTAAATATTTAAAATAAATAAATATTTACATAATATAATATAATATAATATAATATAATATAAATTATTGTATATACATATTTTTAATAATGTCGAAATGTTTAGTTCTTATACAAGTTAACAAAAATGCATATTATATGTATAAATACATTTGACCTGAGCTGATCAAGGTCGAATATCTTACTCGTCAGTAAATTTAATAAATACTTTAATAATTTTTTTTTTTTTATTATTTTCCTCTTTTTATATGTTATGTCGGTTATTCTCAGATTTATATGCATTTTATATAAATAATATTTTAATTTGCATACTTCCCTCAGCCTTCCTCCGCACCATTGGAAATATCCAAGCTACAATCGGCTACACAAATACTCTACCCAGGCATCGCTTCTCGCCGCAGCTTCCACCTCGATAAAAAGAAATGAGAAAAAAATGCGTTACCAAGCCGGAAAAAAGCGTCAAATCCGCAAACAAACACAGTGACAGGCAACAATGGAGGGCGTGTCATGGCAGAAGGGGGGCGTGGATGTTGGCCAAGGGGGTCACCAGCTGCCTAACAGAAAGAGAGAGAGAGAGAGAGAGAGAGGGAGAGGGAGTGAGAGGGAGTAGAGCGTAGCAACTGAATGAAATGTACTCTCTATTGACATTTGATTCACAATAAAAACGAGAAGAGCCGTTAGGGGAGGCGGCTGCAAAAGAAAAAGAAAACTTAAAAGAGAAGAAGGAGAAAGGGGAAGCAAGTTAGCCACCATGACGTCCGACGCTGAAGTTCCGTTCCGATTCCATTGCCAAAGCCAAAGGTTTTTGCTCAGATTTCGCCGAGGCTCTTAGAGAAAAAACTCCACGGTGTGGAATTTCGCTGTTTTTTGTGTTTTTGAGTTTTCGCTTGTTTGCTGTGTTTCAATGACGTCTCGTCGCATTCGTCTCGTCTCGTTCCGGTTGGGATCCGTTTGTCTTGACGCATAAATTTGCCTTAATTTGTTGCAAAATAATTTCATTCATTTACGTGCTGCCATTTGCGTCGCCCGTTGATAACTTATTTAAGACGCGTTGCGTTGCGTTGCGAGGAGATGCGAGGCGATGCGATGCGATGCGAACGATGCGTTGTCGGCAGCCAACAAATTTGTACAAAATAAATTATCAAACTGTCACATTGACGTATCGCCTGGATGTGCCCACCGCTGCCCACCCGGACTCTTAGCAAGAGCAGGAGGAGCATGTCGTGCAAAGCATAATCTAGAGTATCATGTTGCCTCGTTTAAAGGATGTCAAAGGTTGGCCATATATCAGGGAAGGCATCAAACGCAGGCAGAAGCTTGCTGCAGCCCGTTAACAATATCATGTAACAAAATTCTTTGTGCTGGACAAGCCACACACACACACACACATACACACACACTCGCACTCGCACTCGCACGCACACGCACACAGACAGATATGGATAGAGGGATACACGGACATTCGAGCTGTTTCAGATTTCCAATAAATATGCCTAGGGTGGCCTAGCCTGAGCTCCTGCTTGCTGTTGTTGCCTCGATCTGCTGTTGTTGTTGTTGTAGCTGTACACTCCCAGCTCTGTCGCTTATTTGACATTCTGACAGTTTCGACAGTTTGGTTCTCGTTTTACTCTCTGCGACAAAGTGCGTGAGGGCGAGCAACTGGCAACTGGCAACTGGCAACTGGAACACGGGCACAAGCTACAGCAGCTTGTTTATTTATATGGTGTGGGCTGCGTATGGGTGTGCGTGTGTGTGTGTGTGTGTGTGTATATATATACCTTGCTGCGGTCGCCATGCTCTCTGGCTCGCCTCTGCTTCGCCTCTGCCTCGTCTCTGGCTCGACTCCTGCCACTCGCCTCGCCTCCCTGCACTCCTCCATCATGCATTATGCCGTAAACGTTGCTTTGTTGCGCGGAGAACACAGACGAGTCTGCAAAAAATCGCTCAAAGTATCGAAAACCGTAGAGCGCAGTATGTGACAGCTGACTTCCCCAGCCATCGCTCCTCTCCATGGATTTATGCGCTGCGTGGATGGGTTTGCTTTTTAGAGCAGCGGAACAGCCACTAACAAGCGGCTGAAATGTGTCACTTACACAAACCCCCGAACAGTGGGCAACAAATGTTTCAATTTGTGGCAAGCAAGCTGCCGAGAGGAAGTGTGGCCATATGAAAAGATTGTTTCCAATAAGATATTGTCACGTGCCCGATTCATAAATATGCTAAAGGCAATTGTGAGCAGTGAGCACTGCATAAAGGTAGTTTTGCATTCACAACCAAGTGCAACAGGTGCACGATTTATTGAGAGTGAAAGTAGAAGCTCAATTGAAATGATATGATATGATAGTTATCTTGAGTTCTGGAATAATAGATAACATCCTGGGTATCTAAAATTTATTATTTACCAAGTGATATTCGGAAAGGGTTTTTAAGCCAATTCTAAGCAATTCTGGCTAACTTTTGAGTAATTAAAACCATTCATATAAAGCGTTTATCAATGATATAGTAAAATAAATCTCGACTAGTGATGGGAAGAAAATATACGAATCGATTATTATGATTATTAATTTACGCTATTACGCTTGGTATTAATCCATTGTTCAATAAACAAAAATTTTCAATTATATTTTCATTTTATTTTATTTTTTTTTTTAATTTCGTATTGCGCTGCTCAAAGTATATGAGTTTTTTTGTGTTATTAAGCCTAGAATTTAGAAACAACTACTTAGAATGATGTGTGCTAGTTAGTATGTCCCTATTTTCCGTAACAGTAGCAGCCGTCTAGAGAAAAGGCGCTGGCACCTGGTGTTTTACAGTGGTGCTTTGTTGGAGTAATCGATTATGGTTTCAATGAATCGAAACCCATTCGCGATAAATCACCAATGAAAGCAAAATAATCGATTTTGGTGCATCTCAAGATTAATCGTGCTATCACTAATCTCGACAAACTAGACTATCACCAATCCACGTTACCCAATCCACGTCGCCCGATCCGTTGCAACCCAAACACTTAAACAAGACTCAAATGCTATGATACCGTGTAGGGCTTCGCCTTAAGGAATAACAAAGCTCCGCGTGGACTTTCTCTGCGGCAGTTACATTACAATCAATCAATATAACTCTTTACTCGTTAGCATTAATTTATATTGAATTACGATTTTATATAACTATTAGCACCACTTAAAAATTCTGAGTGAAGCAACAAATTGTCAACAAAACACTCGCTATTTGTTGCCAACTGTCCATAGTGCAACCCATTTTTTTTCCTTGGTATGATTCGGCGAGTATTTAAGGCACTGCGCGCTTTTGGCTAAAACTTACTGAGCAGAGTTTTGTTGGTGCTGATGGCGAGCGGAGAAGGCGCTTAGGTTTGATCCGGGCAGAAAACAAGACAGGAAAAAAAGAGATGCGACAGCTAAAAATGAAATGCGATAGCCTTTGGGAGCAACTACTACCAAGCATAAGAGTATTTGCAGTTGTTTACAATTATGTGGCTGCTGGAAGCTGCTCTGTTTGGCCAGCCAGTCGGACAGATAGAGAGAGAGAGAGAGGGAGATAGAGAGGGGCAGACGGTGAGTGAGAGAGAGGGAATCCATCTATCTATAGAGGTATGCAATGTGACATGCAACGTTATTGTGTGCGGCTCTTTTGTTGATTTTGTCGATTTCGCTACGGGCCAATGGGCAGACAGACGGACAGAGGAGCGGACGGTCGGACGGACGGCTGGACAGACAGCTGTTTGCTTCATTGGCTGCCACAAAATATCAACAAGCATTTTGTTTATTTGCTTAGCATCGACAACTACCAAATACAAAGGACCATTAGTTTGTTGTTGTCGAAGCGAGGAGGCGGTGCAGAAGGAGGCGGAGGCGGAGGCGGAGGCGAGAGCAACGTGCAGCTGCAGGGGATTTTAAGTGCATGTTGTTTCAGCGTTCTGTGGCATGCAACTGCTGCAAGCCAACAAAATGCTCAAATTTATGCAACAGCAATGCCAATAATCTATTGTTTTTAACCAGCTGTCTGTCAGTTTCTCTCACTCACCCTCCCACTTCCTCTCTCTCTCTCTCTCTCCCTCTCTGTTGCTTTACATGTGTAAACTGTGTGAATGCAATCTGCCCCTTGATTCGTGTTTTCATCATTGTAAATCTTAAAGTACGTTTAGCCTCTGGATATTCAGCCCACATTTGTTTTGCACCTCCTTTAAATATTTGTTGATTTATTACTAAATAGCTATTTGTTGTAGAAGCCTAAAAGGCAGCCGCCAGAGGGCCAGCTGCAGGGTTTGCATTATAATAAGCCCTTTGACTAAAACGTACTTGAAACTTCTCGCAGCACTTGCCTGTCGAGCTGGCATTACTCTAGTATTTCTTCCACTTCTTTGGGCTACACTCACACACACACACACACACACACACACACAAACACACAAAGAGCTAACCCCTGAACATCGTGTGCTATCGATTGTTGTGACAGTTGCTGTGCAGCTGCACATTTGCCTCATTCTGCTCAACATCAGACTCGGACTCCTGCATTTGCTTTGCTCCTTTTCTTTGTGGGGGGCTAAAATTTATGCAGTTGCTGATCAATGCCATGGCCGTTAGCCACGTCAATGGACGATATGGGAGCAGCTCAACTGCTATTTAAATATTGCATGTGCTGCGATAGCCCGCACGAACAGAAGTCCGAGCCGGTTCAGCTCCAGGTCCCGGCACACATGTGACTATATCGGAGCACCGTTCACATATTAAGCATAAAATTGTGTGTGCCAAAACCAAGCGACGAGAAATTGGACTATGTGAAAAATGGCAAAATATGTACGAATATCTGCCCTGGCTCCGGGCACAAAGAGGGGCGTGGCTGGCAGTAAGCGTTGCATTATAATTTATGCACATGCAAGCCACGGAGTCTGCCCGGCATAATCCGTGTTTAATAACACGAAACGAGCCGCCGCTCAGCCAAACAGCAGCGAGACAGCCGTTGCCAGACAGCCCAAATCTATATATATATATATATATATATATATATATATATGTATATATAGCTCAGATTGCTTGAAGCCTTACCTTTGGCAACAGTTTTTCGAAAAAAAAGAATGAGTTTAAAATTTTGTGCCCAGCGCCAGTGGAAGTTAACGCTGCTGTGCATTGTTTAACCGAAGGTATGCTTTTTATCAGCCAAAGGTCTTAGCACGCACACACAAATATGCCGCACACACACACACACTAACGCTCACACTCACATAAACAAGCTGGGTAGGCAGGGGGCTAAAAGCGAAACCTTATCGAAAACGTTTAAACGCACGCAAATTCCACGTGGGCAAGATAAAACATGCATAAGCCAGGTGGAAAACGGTCAAAGGGGCGTGCCGCCGTCTGCATGTGTGTGTCTCTGTCTGTGTGTATGTGTGTGCGTGTGTGTGAAAAATATGCCAATGTTAAATATTTGCCAGGCGTTGTCGTTGGTTTGGCACCCCTCAGATAAAGCGTTAACTACAGTCTCAAACACACACACACAGATATGCGTATGCGTGTGCGAGTGCGTGAGCGTGTGTGTGTGTGCGTATTGGTATGTGTAATCTTTTGCGTGCTTTACGCATTACCCACACTCACACACTCACAGCGAGCAGGACATTGTTGCAGGACACTTTGAATTATTCATTTACACGTTTTTTTTTTTTTTTTTTTTGATATAAAGCGAGCCGTGGGACAGCAAGCGGGCGGGCCGGAGCCGGAGAGCCAGTACTGGCACGCCTACTAGGCGTTTGTAGCAACAACTGTATTTACTTTTTATCACTGATAAAGCGCATAATTTATGGGGTTGTTCAAAAATTTAAATGCCCTCGAGAATGCCAGGAGACAAAGCGAGCCAAGGAATTCCGTCAGGGGCCCCCAAACTGTGGGTCACTTGTATAGGTGAGGAGAAGGGCGAGGGAGATGGCAGCTCTAAAATGTAGTCTATGCATGTATAGGTATAGAGATATGCCTCTCCTTCCCATTGAAATAGCAAGGGCGAGAGGAAAAACCCAAACTCGACCAACAAATATGCACTGCAAAATTATGTCAATTCATTTGAGCGGCTCATTAAAGCTAAGCTGCTTAATTGATTACAGTTGAATGTAATACAAAGACTATTTAAATGTGCAATGTATGAGAAGTTGCTGCAATAAATCAGAAATAGTTTGAGGGCTTTAGGTGCGGAGTGAATCCATGAAATTATGCATGGAATATCAATGCATTCCTGGTGCTGTTTCTTTTAGAAATGGATTGAACTTTGCTTTACTCATTCTTATAGCTAACTCAGCTTTGCTGTCAGTGCTTCTCGACTAATCCCTTACGGCTCCTTTTGGCTCCACTGCAACTGCTTTCAGATCTAAATTCAAATTTGCTGGAGCCTGTGTGAAGTCTCCTCCTGCCTGATTTAATAGGCCTCGCGAATGAAACGCAATAAGGTTGGTACTTTTTTTTTTTTTTTGCTCTATACAGATTTTCGGGCCCAGCCCAGCAGATATACTAATCGTAATCTCAATATTATCTAACAATATGCTATTATATGTAGCCTGATCATTATTTTTGGAATTTGACCTGATCTTCCGGCACATTTTTTACCTGATTTTCCCACACAATGTAGGAAAATTCACGATTCCATGGCAGCTCATTTTCAGTATTTTCAACAGCCTAAGCAACTGCTTAAATATAATTATTGCAAAGAGTATAACAATTGCTAGGCCACTCTATTTCTAAATATCGCTAAAATAATTTCAAACTCAATATTTATTTAAATAAACATTAATTTAAATAATCAATTCAAATAGTTTTGTGCAAATTGAAAAATAAACATGGCTAAACATGCATTGGGCATTTCAGATTTATGCGATAATTGTTGCACATTCAATTTCTGCATAATTTGTTAGGGCCATGGTGGGCGTGGCAGGGCGGCGACAACAATTATAAACGCCCCCGAGCGAATGTGAAATGATTTAAAGCCAGGCACAAGCTGTAAATAATTGTTGTTTAATAGCTGATTAGCCTAGGAAGGTTCGTAAATAGTGTAGCATACATTTCGGGGCGAGTGGAAATTGAAATGCAATGCGATGCGATGTGATGAATGTGCAAATGCAAAATATGTGGCGTTAAATTTCAGTGCGAATAAGAAGTAATGCTAAAAAATGAGGAAGATGGCAGAAGCCCCCCAAACACACACACACACACACACACACACACACACACACACACACACACACAGCACAACACAACACAATGCAAAAGCAAAGCGAAACAATTTTTGCGAAATGAGGTCGTCCGCAATGCAAAGACGTTGGCATGCCAAGCGGCGGGGTCGGGTGGACGGGCGACTGGGAGGGGGACGGGTCGGGCCACTAGGTGGGACCAAAGCAAATTTATGACTATTAAGCTGAAAGTATGTGGCTTTTGTTGCTGCTATTTTTCGCCGTCAGCGCCTCAAGTTATGCGCGAGCGCTGAAAAATATGCAAAGCAGTTGTAATTTTATGCTCCGCTTGCCTTTTCTTGCTCTATATAGAAATATAAATATTTTATTTATTTCGCTGAAATGCAAATGACCTGGCCAGCTGTTCTTATCAGCGTAGATGAATCAAATTAAATGAAAAGTACGTTACGAGTTGCTTAATTGAAAAGCGCCTATACACCGCTGACAGCCGTCGTAGCACCGTCCTTCGATACCAATGCCGATGTCGATGCCGTTGCCGTTGCCGTTGCCATTGCCGTTGCCGTTGCCGCCGCTGTTGCTGCTGCCGATGCTCCCAAAGCAATCAACCTAATTTGTCATATGCACCCGACTCGCCGCGTCGCCCAGCGCTGCCTATCTATGCGGCTCTTTATCTGACTGACTGTCTGTCTGTCTGTCTGTCAGTCTGCCTGCCTGGCTGTCAGTCAAGCACTTTAGCCCAGTCGGCCAGTCAATATTTATAATGAAAGCTAATGAGCGACTGCGACCCGCGACCAGCGCGCGCAGTTGGCCCGGACGAAGGACTTTAACTCCGCCTGCCAAGGGTCAAACTGCATTCATTCTTCCTCTCTCTGTTTCTCTCTCTCTCTCTATGTGTGTGTGTTTGCATTCGCATTTTTTTCTATTTGCTGCTTTACTGAAGTGGTCAACTATTGTCATCTTTCTCGCTCCTCCCACCGCTCTCTCTCTCTCGCTCTGTCTGCGCATTGTCTGCTGCTGTTTTATAAATGAAAAGCTTAAAAATTGAATGACGCCGCGTCGCGGCAATATAAATTGAAAGTACTTGTCCATTGTTTGATTAATGTGTCAATAATGGCAGCACAGCAGACGCGACAGCAACAACAGTAAATAGAAAACCCGCCCGACTGCCCCGAAGCGTAGTGCACATTGAGACGTCAGAAAATTTGTTGCCATAAGCGAGATTTGAAAATTCAACTCTTCAAGCCTCAAGGAAAAACTGGCTGAAGAGAAAAAGAGAAGAGGATGGAGAGATAGTGAGGAGATGACGAGGGGCTAGAATTCTATATATAGAATGAGAGAGAAAGAGAGATAGAGACATTATAAATCTATTTTTTTAAAGAGAAATGCTTAAAAGCGAATTTATTATAGCAGAAAAGAAGATAAAGTTTAAATTATGAAAAAAAAAAAATTATATTATATTAATATATAATATTGTAGAAGACCAATAGGAATCATAGAGGAACAGTTAGCTATCGATGCAATGTCATCGATATAGTATAATATATCAAATATAATGACATCGATACTTAAGCACAATGTAGAACAAAAAGTGGATTGAGATCAGCTAGAAAGGTAAGCGATGGCATCAAAATCATAAAGGCAATCGAGATACAATTGTAGCAATGTCTTTCGCAATATTTTATTGCATGTTAAATTACAAAAACTAAATTGGCATTGATACATTACCTTGACCAAGAAATTCATTTCTTCATAAAAAATCATAAACAATTCTTAAGAATTCTATAAAACACCGTCTCTCTACATTTACTCATGCATCGATATAACTATAAATCTATATATACATATACGTATATACTTACTTACATTATTATATTATGTAAGCCAATGACAATAACAAAATATTTGCCCCAAGTTATTTAAAGCTCTACTCACTTCCGTTCCGTAATTAACTTGAAGTTTTGGTCTGCGACATTTCATTCAGCTACAACGCACTAAGCTCAAGTGGCAGCAAATTGTGTACAAGCAAATGCTTGTTATTCAAAATACTCGGTCTAAATACTCATTCTAAGTACTCACTCTAAATACTCATTGTAAATACTCATTTTGTGGCGAATCACAGCGCGCTCGAGTGCGTGGTCGTCGAAGAACCCTTTATCAAAGGACATCGCCGCTTGGTGTGTGCGCTCAAAAAGAAATCCATTTTAATGACTGCACTGGGCGACGCAGGACCCAACTCAACTGCCACGCCCACCATCTCAGTGCCCCCCACTCCCAGTCGGCGCCGTGGGCGATGACTTGTGCTTGGGCCGCGTCTTTGTTTTCATTGCGGCTGTCACGTTAATGGCAAGTGTAAAATGCTTTAAGTCCGGGCAACTAGAGCGAAGGCAGGAGCGAGACAATAACAGAGAGTGTGTGAGAGAGAGAGAGAGAGAAAGAGAAGCGAGAGAGACAGAATGACAGAGAGACTGAGAGGCAGACAACAAGAATAAAAAGAAGAGTTTAATTAACACGAAAATGGTTTCAATTACATCAAATTACATTTCTTTGCAGTGCCGAGGACGTTGCGATTGTAGTTTCCAGTTGAAGATAGCGTCTGCTGCTTCTTCTTCAACTTCTACATGAAGAGGGCGTGCCACTTGAACAGTTGATTTGTGCATGGAGATTTATTGGGCGTCCGTCCATGGCAAATTAGTCGCAATTGTCAGTTCAAATAGTCAGCGCAAGGAAGAATTTGGTCTGAACGCAAAGCCACGTGACAGAAGGATTCAAATTACGGAAAAAGTATTTAATGCGACAGAGCGCCGAGCGGGACACTTGAATTTTCCGAGTAAATGTCTTTAATTAAATTTGCTTTATACTGTTTTCTACTGCATAGCCACAATAATAAATAATGTCGGTCCTCATGCTATAAAGAATACCCTACACAATGAACCCTAAGTTACTTTGTGTTTAGGTTAAGTTACTTTATGATATCCTACAGGGTATCTTCCAGTCTCTCTTTTTTATGGATTTGTTTATTTTTCTTTTTCGGGTCTTATATTTGAGCATTTTTATTTGTGTATTTTTTTTTTCCTTCTTTTTTTGGGAGCTGTTGCTCTGTGGCTTGTGTCATTCATTTGGCTTTCGTTGGGGCTGACAGTGCCGAGCCTCATTTATTTTGCTTACACGCATGCGACGGCTCTGCGTCTCCTTCTGCGACGCGTCATTTATGACACCTTGACAGAAAAATGAGCACACACAAAAAATACAGCAAGTGGTGCCAGGTGTAAGTGCGGCGGCGGTGTGTGTGTGTGCGCAGTTGTGGCTGTGGGTGTATGCGGGTGTGTGTGTGTGTGTGTGGCGTCTGGGGTGCGGTTGGGCCAACGCACATTCATAATTTCATTTTGCTATGATGACTCGCTGGCTGAATATGGAGCCAGGTCTAGGGGAGGACTTTGTGACGCTTATTATGCGACAGAAATTGAAAAACTTTGTTTGCCGGCGCGCTGGGGTTAACAAATAGGCCTGACAAGCTGGTTGACTGCCTGGCTGGCTGGCTGCCTGCCCTGCTGCCTGTCTGCCTCGCTGACTGGCTGACTGCGGCTTTGTGGGCCATTTAAGCGCAACAACCAAATGCCTTACATAATTTGATGCCTTTTATGGCTTTTAATTTGTTGCCGGCGCAAGTCACAGGTCGCGCCGTCTCTCCCTTTTTATTTGACTGCCGGCTGTCAGGTTTTTTTTTCTTCCTCTTCGGAATGAATTTGATTAACAGGCGCGGGATGGACAGGCTCCGTCAACAGGTGTGCGAAGTCAGATAATGGAAAGCCAGTCCAGTGTCCAGTTAGGACATAAAGTGAAAGTCTAGTCCTGCAAGGAGATGAAAGCCCTGCCGATGGCAGCACTAACTCGCCCTTGTTGCCTAGCTACACACACAAGAAAT
Source organism: Drosophila mayaguana (assembly GCA_037075325.1). Taxonomy (NCBI): domain Eukaryota; kingdom Metazoa; phylum Arthropoda; class Insecta; order Diptera; family Drosophilidae; genus Drosophila; species Drosophila mayaguana. The sequence goes on along the minus strand of JBAMCG010000115.1, from coordinate 4,837,075 downwards.
AAGGAAAAACAATTGCTTGTTAGGTGTTAAAATAAAATAGTTTGTTTATGCCTCTGCTGGCACGTTTCGTATTGAATCAACTTCTCTGTTGTCTACCTGCAGCTATTGATTTCTTTCGGCTCGCGTCAAAGAAATATTGCATAATGCTGCACATGATTACAAACAGGCTTAGCCAAAGTATATATATATATATATATATATATATATATATATATATATATATATATATATTCTGTATCTGTATCTGTATCTGTATCTGTATCTGTATCTGTATCTGTATCTGTATCTGTATCTGTATCTGTATCTGTATCTGTATCTGTATCTGTATCTGTATCTGTATCTGTATCTGTATCTGTATCTGTATCTGTATCTGTATCTGTATCTGTATCTGTATCTGTATCTGTATCTGTATCTGTATCTGTATCTGTATCTGTATCTGTATCTGTATCTGTATCTGTATCTGTATCTGTATCTGTATCTGTATCTGTATCTGTATCTGTATCTGTATCTGTATCTGTATCTGTATCTGTATCTGTATCTGTATCTGTATCTGTATCTGTATCTGTATCTGTATCTGTATCTGTATCTGTATCTGTATCTGTATCTGTATCTGTATCTGTATCTGTATCTGTATCTGTATCTGTATCTGTATCTGTATCTGTATCTGTATCTGTATCTGTATCTGTATCTGTATCTGTATCTGTATCTGTATCTGTATCTGTATCTGTATCTGTATCTGTATCTGTATCTGTATCTGTATCTGTATCTGTATCTGTATCTGTATCTGTATCTGTATCTGTATCTGTATCTGTATCTGTATCTGTATCTGTATCTGTATCTGTATCTGTATCTGTATCTGTATCTGTATCTGTATCTGTATCTGTATCTGTATCTGTATCTGTATCTGTATCTGTATCTGTATCTGTATCTGTATCTGTATCTGTATCTGTATCTGTATCTGTATCTGTATCTGTATCTGTATCTGTATCTGTATCTGTATCTGTATCTGTATCTGTATCTGTATCTGTATCTGTATCTGTATCTGTATCTGTATCTGTATCTGTATCTGTATCTGTATCTGTATCTGTATCTGTATCTGTATCTGTATCTGTATCTGTATCTGTATCTGTATCTGTATCTGTATCTGTATCTGTATCTGTATCTGTATCTGTATCTGTATCTGTATCTGTATCTGTATCTGTATCTGTATCTGTATCTGTATCTGTATCTGTATCTGTATCTGTATCTGTATCTGTATCTGTATCTGTATCTGTATCTGTATCTGTATCTGTATCTGTATCTGTATCTGTATCTGTATCTCTATCTGTATCTGTATCTGTATCTGTATCTGTATCTGTATCTGTATCTGTATCTGTATCTGTATCTGTATCTGTATCTGTATCTGTATCTGTATCTGTATCTGTATCTGTATCTGTATCTGTATCTGTATCTGTATCTGTATCTGTATCTGTATCTGTATCTGTATCTGTATCTGTATTTGTATCTGTATTTGTATTTGTATCTGTATCTGTATCTGTATCTATATCTGTATCTATATATATATATATATATATATATATATATATATATATATATATATATATATATATATATATATATATATATGCATATTTCTGTATATACAGGGTATCTGTCTGCTCTTTTACTTATTCTCTATGTACTGCCGTCTGGATGTCACGTTCTCCATATATCCGTCAGCTATGCATGCATTCTTTATACACTGTGCACATTTACGAGCATAAATTATAAAATTTGCACTAAAAAGTTGCAGCTGCTTTCATGTCTTTGTTGCCTTAGCCCCTGCCTCTGCCTCTGCCTCTTCCCTTGCTCTTCCCTTTGTGCTCTTAATAAACAACTCGACTGAATTATGTATATATGTATGTGAGCATGCATATGTATGCATTATGATGCCCATATTCAGCTGCAGTTGCATGCACCTGTTTGCATTTAGCTGCTTACCTGGCTCTGCCTTTGCCTCTGCCGTTTGCTTTTTGTTAAATTGTTCCTTTGTTTTAACGTGAACATTTTTGAATTTTTCATTTCTTCTATTTTCACGACTATATTTTGTTCGTTTGCTTGTTCTATTTTCCTTCTTATTTTCTCTTATTTTCAATTTTTTTTTTTGCTGGCCACCTTTTGTGGCATGCGGCTGGCTGCTTTATTCAGTGCATTTGTTTGCATATCAAAATGCGTGAAATGTATGCTGCCGGTTGCGTTGGCAGATGGGGAGGGGCGGGGCGCAGGTGCAGCAGGTGGGGCCAATGCGAACGCTTTGTTCGTCAGAGCCAACTTATTAGCGGCGCTTGGCTCAGCATTTTATATGCATAAAAATGTAAACGCTTGCCGGGGTGCGAGCTCTGCCTGGCCGCAGGCCGCAGGTCTCTAAATTTATGTGCACTAACATATAAATATACATGCAGTTGGCCAGCCTGTGCTAAGCCAGTTTTTACTGCTCGCTCTGCCCACACACACACACACTCATACACTCACACACGCATATTTGGCTTAGCAAAAACACCAAATTAACTTGGCCCGCAGCTAAAGCCATGAAACAACGAACAACATTATATGAGCAAAAGCAAATGGCAACTTATTCAATTGTGAAGAGCTCATGTAAGCCGGCGAGGAGCGTTTCGTTAGTTGCCAAGCAAGTTGTGTTAAATAAGAGATTTATTAAATTGTATATCCATATTAGAGCTGCTCTCTCTGTGACTAATTTTGGCATAGTTAGTTAATCTTGTTGATTTAAGCCTTCAGATGCTTTTTGGATACGATTTATATCTGTGAAATGTTAAGTGGGCTGTCCAACTTTTAATAGCTATCAACTTACTTTGCATGAGCTTTAAAAGGTGCAGCTTAATTTTGGATGAGCGCAATCGGCGTTGAAGGATCTGAGCTGTAGGCACTGAACCGCCCGTTGTGGCTAATGGCCAGGACTAAGCTGATATCCCGCAGCAGCAGCAGCAGCAGCAGCAGCAGGAGCAGCAGCAGCTAGTGCTCAGCAACTTTTATTCGCACCTTATGGCATTTGGACTTAGACATAAGTAAGTCTGTCAGCATGTGTGTGCGAGTGGGTGTGTGTGTATGTGTGTGGGGCTTGCTGTGAGGGGATTATGCGGCAAAAGGCAAAAGCGTCGACAGAGCTATGCGGTCAGCAGGTGAGTTCAGCAACGTACAATTGTGGGTGTGCAGCTGAGAGTGTGTGTGTGTGTATGAGTGTGCTTGGCTTAACTGCGCGTACAACTAAATGCAAGCATTATTTGTATGTGTGTGTGTTGGCTAATACCTTTTTATGACCGTCATATGTTAATGCGGCTTCATTAACATTTTAATGTCCTTCGGCCCCAATAGAAGCAGCAGCTCAGCTAGCTAACACACACACACACACACACGCTCCCTCTCCCCCCATCTCATTGTGCTCTCATTCATTTAATTAAAAATGCAATTAAGTTAAAGAAAATAAACCTTTTGAAAATGAAAGCCAAATAACATAATTTGTTACAGTAGCCAGCGTAATTTTTTTTTTTTTTTCTGCAAAACTTATTCTCCTTTTTTTATTTTACCTGAATGCTATTGTCTCCATGCGAAAGCCAACAAGCTACAACAACATTCAAATCGTTGGCAAACAAATTTCTCACTGACCCGGCGACAGCAGCCACCCGCAGGAGTCGCGGAAAATGCTAGGGTGAACGCGTAAAGAGTTTGACGAAAAAGTAATTTTAAGCATCGTTTAATTTTCATTTTGTGTAACATTTTCTTTTTTTTCGCATTTTTTGCTTGTTTTTTATTTTTCTGTGTAACTTTTTCGCTTTGGCCTTTCTTTTTTTTTGCCTTTCGCTCAATGGACATTTGAGCAGAAAAATCTCACAAAAGTGCGTACTTTTTAACAAAGTTAATTTTTACGCTTTGCTTTCCGCTGCTTTGTTGCTCACCTCCACCTGCTGCTGCTTCGTTCGTTGGTGTTTTTTTTTTTCTCTCTTTTTCGTACCGTGAAGCTGCAGTCTGTGAAAAAAAGAGCAGCTTAACAAGTTTCGAAGGGGTTGTATGTATGTGTGTGTGTGTTTTTTTAGGCTGCCAAATGGCACAGCCAAAGCACTTCAATTATACTCGAGAAGGTCAAGTTAAGTCGTTTGACTCGCGGCTCTTCACAACTAATTGCTACGTGCGGGGTCAGTGCAGGCAACGCGGCGTATGCGCAATAATTGCCGCTTAACATTTCGGCCAATGACTTGTGTGCTTATGCTATTATAAGCTTAACAGCCAGGTGCGAGCGTTACTTATGCGCATAATACCTGCAAATCAAGTATGTCACGGCGATGAGCAGTTGAGTGAGACGCAGCTAACACTTGAAACACTCTCATCGATATTCATGTGCCCAAAACCATCCATCAATGAAACAGTTTGCCTGCTGTTGTCATACGAGGCAGTAAGAGAAACTCCAACAGAAACACAAACGCTCTATAATTAATTCATTAACTAATGGTCTAATTACGGCGTCAGCTCGTTGCAATAGTGCGAATTGGAAGCGAAAAAGAAGGAAACTAAATACACATGCTTGAACTCATGCATGTAGCAAGTCACACTTCGTCTCGTCCCCAGATACTTGGCCGTGTTATTCCCCAGCGCTAATCTGCAATGGGAATCAGCCAACAAGCACAGCAAACACACAGCGCGCACTCTGGCTTTGATTTGTCATGCGGCGTGACTTTTGGCACGCATCTACCCAGGAGCACATAGAGACAGACAAACAGAGAGAGAGAGAGAGAGAGAGAGAGAGAGAGAGAGAGAGGGAGAGAAAGAGAGAGGGAGCCAGAGGGAGATGGAGCAGATAGTGAGGGAGATAATGCAACGCCTTGCCCTTGCACTGGTCAAGCGTCAGTGTCCAGTTTCTCCGGCTTCATCCAGCACAGCTGCAGCTGGTGTGTGTGTGTGTGTGTGCGAGTGTGTGGGGCTCTGTTTGGTGCAGCGCAAATGCAATTTGCATATGCATGAGACTGTGGCCGACATTTTTGCAAATGTAAGAGGTGCAAATGACAGAAACCAGGGAGTGCGCAATGATTGCGCCGAACGCAACCAACGAGCTGACCAAACAAAAAACGTAGCATACTTTTCAGCGCCAGTTTAAAGTCAAGACTTTAAGCAGCGCTCGGGATGGGAGGCTTGAGCGAAGCTGCGCTGATTCTCATTTCGCACGCTGACTGCTGACTGTTTTATGTAATACAGCTGCTAGTGCTTCCGCTGCTCCTGCTGCTGCCACGCCCACTACAGTTTTTAATTAGTCATTTGCGTTGAAAGAGAACGAGAAGCGAGCGAGATGAATATGCAAACGCACCTGCTTCTTGTTTTTGCCGCTGCTCTAATTTAGCACAGGCTGCGCTTGCGTTTCCGCCGCTCCACGCACCAGAGGCATCAGAAGTGGGCGGCTCTGCTGCTGGCCGCACCCATTTTGTGTTATTGTTTTTAATTTGAAATTCTTGAGAAGTTGTAAATTCATTACTTATTCACTTGACAGGCGCACAAAAAAAATAAATTAAAAATGTAAATTAAATTAGTAACTTCAGTGCGTCTGTCAAGTGCTGCTGATTTATTTGCTAGTGGCCGCGCTCGCCAAGTCCAAGTCATGGCCCTGCCCCAATTCTCCAGCTGAAAGCCCCAAGCCGTTGCCTCCCAAGGCTCAACTTGACCTTCAAACATTATATGCGCACTCACACACACACACACACACACTTAGTCTTGGCAACTAACTTTGTTGCATAAATTTTTAAATGCCAAAGCAGGCAGACAGCAGGCTGGGGCAATGCTGGAGCAGATATAAATGTCACTAAAAATATTGCACGACTCTCTGCGCCGCTGCGATTGTCCCACTGCGTGGCTGCAATCAGCCAAACTTGGCTCTGTCTGCGTCAAGATAAATGCACAAGTTCATTTTCGGTTCTATAATGCTCTACGAAAAACCCGCAGCGCAGACCATCGGCGCTAGCAGGCAGGTAGAAGCTACAAAAATTCTCCAAGTATTCTGCACATATTTCATTTTTATTTAATTATTTTTTATAATTAAAAACACAAATTTCTTTTTCATATTTTTTTCCTTTTTTTATTAAAAAACTGTGTTTATGAAATTCATATATATTTCTTATTAATATGGGAAAAGCTGATTTTAAATTTTAATCAATAAACTCAAATTGTGAAAAAAAAAATGTTTATAATATATCTCATTTATGTAGAATATGTTCTATATTTTATGAATAAAATAGAATAAAAATATGTATAAATGGAAAACTACATGCAAATAATTTTTTTTAATACTGATAATTAATAATAAATAAATATAACAAATATTTATTTATTTTTTTATCTGTCGGTCTGTCTAGTGATATTTAAACAGAAATAAAAATAATATATATTTTTCTATATGAAAATATAACTAGACATCAGACCAGAAAATCTATATGAAAAATATATAAATATATATATATAATTTTTTTTTTAAATCACACCTCAGACCCAAAAATTGTCAAAAAGTAAATAGAAATATTTGGAAATTAATTTTATGAATTTTAAAGAAATGAGGGAAAAATAAGTGGTTAATAATGCATTTTTAAATTATTAAGACTAATAATTATGGAAAGAGATTTGATTTAATAATGTCTTTCTATTGGAAATTTTAGATTAAAGCGTATTTAGCTAGTTGATATGCGTTCTGCTAACACTCACTCCTTACTCTTTGTTGGTTTTTGGTAGGAAGAACAGAAAAAAAAGATGTTGTTGATGTTTGCTGCATGCCACGAGCTTTGCGAGCGCGTTGCATATTTGCCTTAAACTTTGCGGCAGCAACGGCATACACGCTGACGCAGACACGGACCGGAAGACGGACAGATAGAGAGACAGAGTAAAAGAAAAGCAGACAGACGGACGGACGGATAGACAGACGCGCACAGTTAGATACTCGTAGAGACAGTGACTGGGAGTCAGACAAACAGACAAGCAAAAGTTGTGACATACCCCACAAACAAGAGCGTATAAAGATACTGAGGGAGACGAAGAGCTGCGAGAGATAGAGAGAGGGGGAGGGAGAGGGAACGGGACTAAGTCGCAAGCCAACACCTAGAGTTGCGTAGTAGTTGTTGCTGTTGTTGTTATTGCTAGTTGATGTTGCAGCACGGACAAAGTTTCGCTACTACTTGCAACCAACTTGACTACGCTTTGTGTTTACTTAGCTGCCAGTGAGCGAAACTTTTGTGCCACGGAGCACAGAGATTCATTTCACATGTCACAGCTGAGTAGAAAAAATATTTGTGCACATTCAGCTGAGCAAACAATTTCCCTTTAATTAACATTAAATCAATCTTTGATGCATACAAGCTGCGCACCACCCGGCACATTATGTATGTAAACAGGGCACTCGACAATTTATGCGCCCATTTTCTCAGCCTCACCTTGGTTTTTCTTTAGGTAATTCAGAGAAGAAAATCCATGTTGAGAGAGATTTTGCCAGACAGCTTTGTTGATATTTTGACAAAGAAAAATTTAGATTAGGTTGACTGGGCTCAAGCTTTAAAATATCGATTGATATTCATAGGAAATTAAATGGATTTGGGTTATATATATGCTATATGTGTCTAGATTTTCAGGCACAGCCATATTAAACTGCGATAGTATTCGCCTGGTAGTGGACTATCTGCAATATCGAGGCAGGTAGCGCTTCTTCATATACATGTGCAACTCATCAACTCAACAGATCATAAATCAAATGTTCCAAATACGCTTTAATTATCAAAAAATGCTTCAAAAATTAGCAAATATTTTGCGCACGTTGTGCAAATTCTGCTGCGTGCCAAATATTTACAGTGCGTATGCGTAATTTTTAATTGATTTGGCCGCAGCGCAAACAAAGCACTCACACGGACACACACACACTAAGGCACACGCACATACATGTGCAGTCAATGGCAATGGGTCACGTAGTGTGCGTGAGCCAGAGGCAATTTGCGGTGGATGGGGGTGAGTCAATAATGTGCGCTGTCTGCTGTGCCCCTTCCTCTCTCTCTCTCTCTCTCTCTCTCTCTCTCTGTCTCTTTTTCTCTCCATCTCTCATTCTGTGAATTTGCACCCATTATAGCCCCAATTTGTGTGTTTATTGTATAAATTAAAGCCCATTGCGAGCATATTGTTTAGTGTGTGGCTCTAACACAACCTCTTTCTCTCTCTCTCTCTCTCTCTCTCTCTCTCTCTCTCTCTCGCACACACACACACGCACACAGTTGATTGGGTACGTGCAGCGTTTTATGCAATTGAAAACATTTGTTGCATATTCACTTCTTTGTCACTTAATTACCATGCAATAAAATGCAAATTTACATTAAGATCAAACTGTTCCACATGATGAGTGTCGAGGGCCGCATATGCTCCATATAATTATGATTGTCCGCCATTGCGCATAATTACAATGGGCAATGCATAATCAAATGCTCAAGAGTTTGTGCCCGAATTAAATACAATTTAGCTTCAATGGGCAGCAGGAATAAAGTGGCACTAGAGCATGCTCTTGCAGCTTGATGGATAAGTAAAGCTATACTTAGACTCAATTTAGCTTTGGTATAAAAATAGAAATTTAGATTATAAACTAAAGATTATATAGGAATATTTTATGAAACTACATAAGTAAATATGAATATATAAAAAAAGAAGAAACATATTAAAATCTTTTATTAAAGCAATTAGCTACAAATTTTATTTAAAAAATAGAAAAAAATATAATAAAAATAATAACCAAGAAAAAAAGAAACCATTTAGGTCTTTATAGTATAGTATTTATATAGTTGTAGTATTAGTATAGAACTTACTTATCAACAAATCCTTCCTTTGGGGAATCCAAGGCAAGTTTATAAAAATCTATGAATACTGAACAAATACTCTGAGAAATCGAAAATACATTGATGATTTTATTAAGTAATTTAGAAAGACTTTTAAAGTGAAGGAGTCATTGTACTATAAAGAATATAAAATAAATGTAAAATAATAAAAAATAAAATAAATAAAATAAAATAAAATTAAACTAAATTTGCATTTATTTTTCAGTCCTTGACTGAATGCAAGAGCTTGACAGACTGTCCTCTATCTCGCCCTCTCGATCACTCTCTCTCTCTCTCTCTCTCTCTCTCTCTCTCTCTCTCTCTCTCTCTCTCTCTCTCTCTCTCTCTCAACCTATTAACTTAGCTGCGCCATGAGCCCAGTTGCTTTTCGCATGCACTGCAGTAGCCCATCCAACTGTATCGCACAGCAAATGGAAGCTCTATAGATACTTTGGACAGCCATTATATGCTACGGCTCAAATGAATATTGAAGCGCTGCGCGTTTGCCTCGACTTGCTGGTGGGTTAACCTAGTTTAAATCTATTTGTCAGTTAATTGTCAAGTGGAGTGGAGCTTAATCAATCATGCGGTCAAAGTGCGTGATTTTTCATGTTGAAATTCAATCAAAGTTGACGTTCGTCGATTAGCACAGCATCAGCTTAACTTGGCTCCTGCTCACCCGATTTCGCTCCTCTCGATGGATTTACCTATAAAAATTGTTTAAGCATTTTATGTTGGCACAGCAGTTGCCAGGCAAAAACGAAACACCAAAAACGAAAAATGTCGAGGTACTGGCATTTTTTTGCGACAAGAAATTAAATTAAACATTTTTTTATACAAGCGCTGCTGCTGCTGCTGCACGACTACGGCTTTTATATACATAAATATATGTATAAACCAAGTCATATATATATATATATATATGTGTGGGTGTGTGAGCATGACAGGCGCGTTGCAAATAAATTTTGTATCGTTGCGTGTATCGCATGACATATGCATCAAAGCGGAGACAGAGAGAGAGAGAGAGAGAGAGAGAGGGAGAGAGTGGGCGGGATGAAGTGGGCTGTGTCACAGGCTGTCGCAGCTGTCAATAAGTGCGCCGAGCTGATGTTAAAAATCAGCCATTAAAATATGCTGTTAAAAATGCAGATGCCCTTTCGCCGGCTGTTTGTTAATGCTCCTGCATAAGCCACACTTGCCACACAGCTGCCGCCACAGCAGCAGCAGCAGGAGGAGGAGCAGCATCAGCTGCACATGGCAAGCAAATTGAATGCGCAACAAAACAAGTTTGCCACAATTTAGCCATCGGTTTTCAAGCATAAGCAAACTTTTGCAGCACATTTAATTGCAGCTGCCAAAGGAGTGCGTCACAGCAGCTGACAGAGAAGATTTGAGTGAGCTTTAGGTGGATTCAGCACAACTTCGATTGCTGCAAAAGTTTCTTTCTTTTTTTGTGCTGTAGTTAGTTAGTTTCGATGCCCATTGCCGGTCCAGCCAAAAAGGATTTTACAAGATTTGGCAGCAGTTCTTCGAGTCGATTTCGATTTGCCGGGAGTACAGAAAAAACTTTCCCAAAAGAAAATGAAATGAAAAGCAAAGCAAACGCATGTGTACCTAAGTTAAAGTCTGTGTGCGTCTATGTGTGTGTGTGTGTGTGCTAAAACTTTATGACAACAATTAAATGCATTTGGTAAAAACAAAGACTAATGTCATAGACTGATACAGATTTGAGCTACAGCTCAGTCAAGTAAACCAAAAGTAGAGCCAAGTCTCTGGCTGGCAGCCATAGCAAATTACAGTCTGCACTGGCTATGGCGCACGATGGCGCACGATGGCTGTCTGAAATATTTATGACCACACTATGTGGCCACGCACTATAGCCGCGCCCACACAATCTGCCCCCAGTTAATAGTCAAACTAATAAAATAATAATTAAATGTGTCAAAGTTTCCAAAGAGTAATTAATTATACATATATCTTCCCAATACGCACACACTTCATATACACATTTCTACTCATACACATGTGTATATAAATACACATGCCAGCAGCGGGAAACTGTTCGCTTAAGCCGGGCTAAGCGCAAAAGTTTCTTATTGGCCAACCCATTAAATGTCTAATGGGCATCGATGACCAACTACCTGAACAACAGCAGCAAAACTCAAAGAAAATAGATGTATCAGGCACAATTCGATGAAGTTAACGACTGAGTAGATGCTCTATGAAGAGTGGAGATGGTAAAGAATAAAGGAAGTATGTAGGTTGAAGAGGCTGAAAGAAATTATTACTTATTTCAGGCATCCTATGGACATCAAGTTTATATTTAATATTCCAAATAATTGCAACCATTTTTCAAAATTAATAATCTGCATATATATTATATAATGATAGCATATTAAATAAAATATTATATGGAGGCAAATATAATATTTAACTATAAATATTTGCGTAATTGTCCATTTAAGTTTTACTTAATTTTATACCTAATATGTATATATTAAAAATATATCTAAAAACCTACCAAAAAATAATAAAATAAAAATAAATATAATTATATTATTTATGTTATATATATTCATATTATTATAAAATACTATTTTAATATCTTTAATGAATTGCCTGCCAACATTTCAGAGCCAAACAGATCTATCACAATATATAAATTAATTATTTACAGGGTATATGTGGACGGACTGAACAGGTTCAATATGAAACTTTTTTGGTCGGACTACACCCAATCCATCAGTATATAAATGTGACAAAATTGTGCTGCCAGCCAAAGTGGAGTAAAAGAAAGAAATGAAAGGCTTAAGCCAAGCCACAAAGCACATTGAAAAATAATAAATCATAAAAATTTGTTGTTGTTGTCTTTGTTGTTGTTGTTGTTAAGTCAAAAAGCAATTTTATGACAGTCGAAGGGGGGCGGAGGCGAAAGGTAGCAAAAGTTGAAGTCAACCATAAAGCGCACCTGTTCATGTGTGGCAAGCAAACACACACACACACACACAGGTGCACTCACACACACACACACACACCTGCTCACCTGTACATACACCTGTGTACAGAGAGATAGAGCACCTGCCTACAATTTGCGACGTGCTGAATGCGCTGCTGTAAACTATTTTTGCTTGTTCCCAAAATTTATTGCAACTCCCAGTAGTTGGTGTTGTTATTGTTGTTATTATACTCTGCAGCCGATTGAAGATGAGTAGAGTGGGTATATTGGCTTTCCGATTAAAGTGGGTATCTGTACTCTATGCATGCATATGCTTATTGAGCTGAGAGCTGGAGATTGGCAGAAGAGACTGAGTAGGCTCTTTCATATTATGTTGTGCCCAGCTGAGCTTTATATCATTATTAATTTTCCTCAGCTTACAAAATCGATACAAATTTATATTCGACTTAGCTTATTCAAGCAGTTCTCAGCCTTTACCAGACAAATCTGATGCTAGGCAAATCGATTGAGCTTCGTCCCACTTTTCCACTTTGGTATTCAAGGGTATCTGCTAGTCTACTTCTACTTCTTGTTGCTGCTAAGCGGAATAGGCAGCATTTTTCTTTAGGATCTATGGCTTTGTGTTTGGAGCTGCAACAAATGAGTTTAATCACCTTGTGAAAGTGGCGAGCAACCGAGTGTTTGCCTAAATTGAGATGCACATCCGGTTCGGCCATGGTTGACATAGTTTTGGCTAGCTGCTGCTCTTTAATTGAAGTGTTGCTTAAACACACACAAAGGCAAAAAACTTAAATTGCTGTGAAATTGCCTGAAACTGGAGGAAGACACTCGCTAAAATGCCGCACAGAGTACGAGACAAAAATGGCAAACGTTTGCTTGTTTGCCTGTTTGCCACTTGCTTTCACGCTTAAACACTTTGCACAGCGCTGGTGGGGCAAGGCGGCGGGGCGGCGGGGCGTGGCAGGGTGCAAGTTGTCTGCAGTGCAAGTTGCAACATTTATGGCATCGGCTGCGCTCTTCTTAACTGCTCTGCACTGCTCTGGAAGGGCACTTGGCGTGCAATGCTTTGACCGAGAGAGAACCGGGTGACAAGCCAGCTCCGCTTTGTGGCTGTCAAGTGGCCTGCTCTCTGTCGCACTATCTCACTCTCTCTCTCTCTCTCTCTCACTCTTTCTCTGTGTCGCCTTTTTTCGGCTGCCCGACTTTGACTCCACACATAAGTGCACTTCTCAGACGCCCACTCGAGATAGGAAGTGTGCGGGTGCGGATCTGCCTGAATGCCACAAAGTTGCATCAGAGCCAGTCGTCGCAGTTTCGCAGCGGAAAGTAAGCTGCTTAAAGTTACAGGCGCATTGACTAGATCAGCTACTTATGAGAAGTTGCCAAAGGTACAGGACTTTTCTCTGATGAAACAAACTGAAAGCCGACTCATGATTAATTGTCGACACTAGAGCAACTGAAATTTAAGCTAGTTATTTCAGAAATCTTGGCTTTATAATTTTGTTTAATTATTGCAGAGAGAAAAGCTGAGAAAGTGCTTGACAAGAGTGGAAGAGTATTTTTTTTTAGATACTAGCAGCAAGGTATGAACCCATGCTGAGGGAAGGCCGAGCGGGGCGAATTAAATCGAATCAATATCTATATATAGCTGTTGGGTAATGGAAAAATGTATAATAAAGTACCTCAGCTCAGCTTGTTACATTCATATTTAAAACTGTAGAAAGAGATCTAAATATAAAAATAAAATCATGGGTTTGTTTCCTCCTGTTGTTTTTTCCCTAAAAACATATTTCATCTTTAAAATCTCATGACTTATGCATGAATATCTTCCCGGAAATTATGAATTATTATTTATACATAAAAAATTTATATTTAATATCTATTAATTTGTAATATCTAATCAGAGTTATCCAAGCTGTAAAGCTTCTGTAATTAGCCAATACTTTACAACACATTAAAGAGTAAAATAAATAAAATTAAATTATAAATGAACAAATAAATATATTTTAAACAAATTTAATAGCTCCCAAATATTGAAAGTCAATTAAAACAGGAAAATCGCATTTGCTAATAGCTAAAAATCAAAAAAGTCGCGAGCATCAGCGCAAAAATGCTGCAGCAAAAGTTGCATGAACAATTTAAAAGCAAAAAGTTAACACAAACACATACACAGCCAGCCAAACACACACACACACGTACACATAGGCGCACACACACTTAAAAAGAGACATCGATGCGGCTGTTAAATTTTCCAAACCTTTAGGTTTTTTTTAGCGATACTGATATGTGAGCTGTCCACACACACACACAGACTTTCTAAACTACTTAAAATATTTTGTTGAAGCTCAGCAGAAGCAAAAGCAATGAAAGCCCAAAAGTTAAGCCGGGCTCCCTGCACTGCCGCTCAGCCCGCCCGCCTCGCGCGCGCTGCTGTCGAACGGCGCTTCAAACGATTTTCAAGCGATTTTGCAAAAAGTGAGCAAACGAGTGTATCGTTTTCATATGCCAACAACACACACACACACACACATGCATGTATATATACACATATCTGTATATGTATCTTTCACTTTCCTGCATGCGGCAATGAACCGTAAAACCGTAAAATGTTATGTTCTGAAAATCTGAAATTTTTAGCGCGCTTCAAAGCGTTGCTCAGTCCGTCGTGGCCATGTTACCCGACTCCTGATGCCGCCGTCTCCTGTTGCCGTCTCCTGCTGCCGTCTGCTGCTACCGTTGCCTGCCGTTGCTGCCTGCCAATAATGTGCCAGTGGCTGTGGCATCCACTGCTGAAAGTTGCCTAGGTAGCTATCCTAGCCGTTGAAAGGGATGTGTGCTGCTGTATCCTTGAGTCTCTATTTCTTGCTATCGCTCTCGCGCTCGCTCTCTCTCTCTCTCTCTCTCTCCCCCTCTCTCTCATTGCAGTTGATAGATTGAAAACTAATGAAACTCTATCTCTATACATATGTAAATAGCATATGAGGTATGTCTTATTGGCATTCTATTTCCATTTTCATCGATTAACAATTAAAAATAATATTAATATTTGTATCCCTATATCATTTGCAATTGGGATATTGCCTTTTCTGTTAAGGCATTTAATTTTTTGGTATTCATCAAAAATTATAGGAACTTTAGGTTGGGTTTGAGAAAGAAAAAAAGTAGCATACAAAATTCTTTTTAAATTATTAAATAAGAAAAATATTTATCATATTTTCGCAGTCAGCTAACAAGTCAATTAATCAGGCGGCTAGTCTATCTTTCGTCAGATAATTATGCCTAATTTATTGAAATAAATCAATTATTAGTCATTCCATTAGGCAATCTGACAGTCAATTACTCAATAAATATGTCAGTCATCTAGACGAACGATCGCTCAGTCAGTCAGTCGATTCAATCAGTCAATTTTTTTCAGAAAAATTCTGTTTCCTTTCTTTTCTTTTCTAATTTCTTCTTTAATCCAACTTATCCAGCTCTGAAGGGTATTTCTCTGCATGAGGTTTTCTTCAGCTTCACTTTGCTCCATAAAAGCTGCTCTCAGGCCTTTACCTCAGGCTGATTTCAGGCAGTTCAATGTTGTGTGTGAGCTGTGCAGAGCACATGCACAGCTCACACCTACTCGACTGCTCTGCATGTCCCAGGGCTGGCGCATGCCAAGCATTGGTCATGCAATTTAGGTCTTATCTTTGCTTTATTACCTTAGCCTTAGACGCTCACGTGCCTCAGGTTCAATGGACTCGGAACTTTTGCAAATGAACTTTTTTTTTTTTATTATTATAGGAAAAAAATGAATGTTGAAATTGTGTGTTGTGTTGCCATTGATACTAGGCGAAGCACTTAGGCCTTATGAATTCGTAATTCAACGTTTGAAATATATTTGAAATCAGCAAGAATTTCAGCTTTAAGAATGGAAGGGACGTGGCACGTGGTTGACGCACCCAAATGCACTCGAACGCAAATCCCTTTGAGTGGAAAGGAAACGAAGCGAACCGCAGGGCAAGTTAGTTGGTTGCTTGCCTTCGCCTCGCCAACTTTCAGAAAGCAACAGCCAGCACTTAATTTACGAATAAACGCGCATAATTTTATATCTATACAAGTCCTTCAGCCAACACTAGCAGAAGCAGCAGGAGCAGAAGCAGAAGCAGAAGCAGAAGCAGCAGCAGCAGCAGCGGCGGCGTTGTCTGAGTTTTTGGCATATGAAAAGGTTGCCAACGTGGCGCGTTATAATAATTTTTCAAACGCATGTGCATATATGTATGCCTGCGTGTGTGTGAGTATGCGTGTGAGTGTGTGGGTAGTTGAAAAGTTTTTAACCAATGTCTACTTGTGGCAGCCGCACAAAACTCCTCAAGGTGTGCCTGGCACGCAGCCCCGACTGTCTGTCTGTCTGTCTGCTGGTCTTTTGTGAAACTTCGTCTGTACGTTAAAAACTTAAGCTAAACTGGTCGCACACACACACACACACACACACATACTCACACACATGTATATCTACTTAGCTGCACCTGCACGCATGCGAAACCCTTTCGCATGTGCAAAAAGTTTCTGGCAAAGTTTTGCGTACCAAAAATTGTTGATGATGAAAATGCGCGAGAGGCGAAAGGCAAAAAGGAGCCGAGGCATGCGGGGCTTACGCGTTGAACCGCAGCCAAGTAAAACGCGAAAAGCACAAGCAACTACAACAAAAACAACAGTGAATGCCACAAATCAAGCAACAACAGCGTTAATAGCTTGCATACCAAACACAACAACAACAAAGGGGTAAGAGAGAAATGCATAATGAAAGTGTGGCCAAGAGTCGCATACTCTAAATGCCCGATTATAGCTGCATTAATGCTTAAGTAAGGCGCAAATCAACAAATATATATAGAAATGTGTTTATGGAGTGAAAGCAATCTGCGTTTGCCACGCTCAGCTATATTATTTATTAATTATATTTAATTTAATTTCGCTCGCTTGCTTGACTCTGACCATATTTGCTCCTGAATGAATGAACGTGCTTTAATTAAGGCTTGCCTATTTTACAATTGGTAATGCTGAATTCCTGTGGTGGGCCAAGTCGCAAAAAACTTGAACTTCTACTTTCAATGTTTCAACTATTATTGCAAATTTGTTTTTGAATTTTGTTTGGCTTTGATGCTTCAGGAGCTGATTTCAAATGATTCTGTTTTTGTATTTTTAAAAATACTAAGGCTTTAAAAATATATGTGATAATATTTTCAGCTGCAACAGTCCTTCATTATTAATTTCGTCTTAATTTTATAAGATTTGTAATCTCTAATAAATAAATAAATAAATTTAAATTTCAAATAATGATTATAGTATTATAATAAAAATATAATGAGTTATATTTTATTTTAAAACGTATTGTATGATACAAAAATATATATTTTTTAAATTATTACTCATTAAGAAAATTTACAAATTTCAAGCATATGAATATCTATTTAAATTTTGAAAATAATTTTTAATTTTCCATTTAGTATATTGGTAGGTTACATTTTTAAAATATTTTCTCAATATAGAATGACTACATAAAATTAAAAAAAAAAAATAAAATAAATAAATAAATAAATAAATAAATAAAATAAAAAATAGAATAAATAAAAAAATAATTGCAATGTATGTATTATATATGTAATAATAAATAAATCATAATAATAATTTTCAAATTGTTGTTTAGTTTTGTTATAAAAAATAATAATGCTATACAATATTGCTTATATTTTTTTAAAATTTATTTATTTTTATTCATTTTTGTTTTTAATATGGGTGTTCTTTAAATTTATTTTAAATATTTTTTATGCAGACATATTTATACATTTTTATTTTTATAAATAATATTTATACATATATATTAATACATTTTTATATTTATAAATATTTTTATCTAATAAACAGGCTACAAATATTTTAGCTCAACATTTTCCGCCTAGCTTCAAGTTCTGGTTCCATTTTTAATAAACAAAATATTTATTACCTCACATCTAAAATTTTAACCTCGACTCTCTTGATTTAGCAGAGCATCTGCAGTTCGTTGTTGGCCAACTTCTATATCTAAATAAAACTTGGCTAAGCTGCACTCGAGTGCGCTTCGTTCGCTTTTGTGGTGCCGCTGTTGTGCTTTGGCTTGTTTTCCGTGGATTTTTGCCTTGAACTGGCGTCGCTGCTAGAGAGTTCCCTGCGGAGCAGAGTCACACACACGTTTTTGATACTTGACTGATAGACTTGTTGGATGTGCTGACAGCTTTGGTCGCGCTGCGAGAGTAGCTAAGACCCGGACTCAAACCGCCAACCAACAGCCAACAGCCAACAGCCACCAGGCAGCAACCACCCGGCAACTGGCAGCTGCTCCAGTTAGCTATGGTAGAGTGGTTTATGCCGCATAGTCGTATCAATTTCAATTTGATTGTATCCATCAGTCAATTAAAATCATTATGCAAAGCACACATAAACCAGCTGACATGCGCATATTCTGTGTGCGAGTGGGGCAAGTGGGGCTGGCTGAGCCACCAGAGCGAACAATCAGACGCCTGTCAACGGTGACAGCGGCGCTGCGAGCCACGATTAAAATGGCCAAGACAAAAAATCAGAAAGAAAGACTCGTTGGACATGTGTCAAGCACAGCAAGAGGAGAATCAGCAACAGCAACAGCAACAGCAAAGACAGCAGCAACAGGAGCGACAGCAGCAACTGTTGCTGATGGGACAAGCGACAAGCGACGTTAATTTCAACGTCAATTAGATGATGTTTACTGCATTTGCAACAAATTGACAAACTCAACTCGAGCTGGGCTCCTTTCGCCGTTCCGGTTCCAGTTCATGTTTAGCAAATGAAAATCTAAAGCAAACGGCAAGAAAACCGAGCAAGGGAAGTTCCTGCTCGCTGCTTACTTGGTTTGCGGCCATGTTCAATGCTGTTGACATTATCAAAAGTTGTGGGCAAACCCCAGCTAAAAAGAAGGTAGTAGCAAATAAATAAGTTGGAAATCAAGCGAGTCATGACCGCAACGGAGAAACGGCAAAAGGGATGCGAGAGCAGCGCGCACCGAACGCAAGTTAACATTGAAAAGGATTACAGCAGCCGCCCTCTGCTTCGCATTGCTGGCGATGTGTGCGTGTGTGTGTGTGTGTGTGTGCGGGGAGAGACATACAATGTTGCCCTTGGGTTCCGCATCGTTGGCCCTCGTTTTCATGATAATTTCTACTTTTTGCTCAGGTTTTTGTGGACAGCTAAAAAGTCAAAGATTTGTAGTTTTCTTACTTTTTAACTTTTGTTTTTTGTCTCTTGCTTTCGGCAGTTGGCAAATTGAAATTTGCATTTTGATAAGCTAGGCAGCTGCTGATAAATATGTGGAACAGTCGCAGCGCGTATTTCTGTATGTGTGTGTGTGTGTGGGTGTCCATAATGACTTAATAATCCTCTGCACAAAGTTCTTTTGCAAATTATGACATTTACGTACTAATTTCCTTCCTAAATGCGTTTCGGCGACAATGAGGCGAACGTTAAGGCTCCCAGAGCAGCCTCGGTCTGCCCTCGACGGCATGTTAACTTAAGCCTTTTCGCAGCACACACACACACATAAAGTTTTTGGCCTGCTGTGTGTGTGTGTGTGTGGGTGTGTGGAAGTCCAGGCGGAAGGAAATGAGAAAATTTTAAGTGAACTAGATTTTTGGTCTGTTTGTTGGCTTTGTTTGCGTTCGCCTAGCTGCCTGGCTGCCTGGCTGCCTGCTGCAGCGCCATTAAAACAACTATGAACACATGTTCAGGTGCATGTATGTGCAGCCAGGTGCTCGATTTCTGTTTGCGGGCTGTGCGGAGCAGGTTATGTATACGCCGCATATGCCCGACCATAAGCATGCAGACCAACAGGCAGACAGATACCTCAAAAGGGCCAGAAATAACTTTAGACTGGACTGGTGTTGAGCAGGAGCAGAAGCCGTGCTTCTGACTGACGTTCAGGATTAACCTTGCGACTGTGCGCTGCGGTGTGCCCAAAAATCGTTTGCCCAACCCAAAAGAGCTAAGCTCGTAAAATGCAGCTGCTCTGCAAATGGCCAGGCTTATTAACTCGACCTGTGGCAATATATGTACATATATATATATATATATATATATATGTATGTGGATTTTCGCAAGTGCTTGGCGCCCTTAACAGTTATTTAAATTTTTGTGGCCTATAAATCAGAATCGGCTTACTCACTGGCCACACTCAGCCAGATATATATATACATATATATATATATATATATATATATATATATATATATATATATATATATATATATATATATATATATATATATATATATATATAATATTTCTATGCGAACTGCTTTTGCATTACGCAATATTTAGCAGAGCAGCTGCTCTGCATAATTTATTGGCCCTGCGAAGGGTATTGAAGTGCAAATATTTGCTTAGCCTCCAATTAGCTAATCCAACCAGTTATTAAAATGCGCCAATAGCTAAGCTAATGATTGCTTAAATATCCTGTACAATCCGTTGGACCATGGCCAATGATAAACTTAAATGAACACTAAATTGACTAAATATCATTCTTCCTTAAATTCACTTTGAAAACAGGGTATCAGCTCGTCCATCAGCTCTCGTTGTTGCTAGTATTTTATGTGTGAGCTACGTATTTGCAAATTTATTTGCTTTTATCTACTGTGCGGCTGTGTTTTGCTCATTAATTTAGCAATTTGTATGCAAAATGCACACACTCTGCCAGCCCCTTGTCGCTGGCACGCCCCCTAAACAATCGCCTTTGCTAACTGTCGCTGGCATTGTCTGTTGTAATTAGAATCGTGTTAATGAATTTCATTTGTTTGCCAGCCCGCCTGTCCTCCTGCCAGCTTGTCAACGTGTTCATTTCTTTTGCACTTTCGCCTTCGTTGCCTACGCGGCGTATGCGTAATAATTTCTATTTATTTATTTATTCATTTTTTATCGCCACACAGAAACATATCTTTTGTTGTCCAGTGGCTGGCCGAGAGATAGTCATTTAAATTTTAATTACTTATAAGCCGCAGGAAAAAAGCGAGTTTTGAATGCATTTAAATTGTGCATTCAAATGCAAAATTAAATTTGTTGCCTTTCTCCTCTTTCTATTTTATTTTTTACGCCTTTCGCCTTTTTATTTGATTTTTGCATTAATTTTATTTATATTTTTTGCGCTGTTTGTCCTTGGCAATTAATTGTTTAATTTGGTTATTTATAAATTAATGATGTGTTTTTCATATGTCAATGCACATTTGCATTTGGCTTAATTTTAATTTTATTTTCATACCCGGAACCCATTGAAAATTAGGGAAATTGGGGTATATTGGTTTTGTTCAAATGTATCTAAAGGGCAGAGCGAGACGACAGACCCAAAGGCGAGGAGCTCATCCGTCTGTCTGACCGTCTGTCCATCGATCTCAGAACGTATAGGACCATTGCAAAAAAAACGATATTTATCGATACATTTTAGAGGTATGGATTTAAATTTGTACCTTATCATTGATTAATTATATAGTTATCTCTTCTATATGCTTAGAGCTAGACTCTTATGGACTTTTGTATATTTTATACAATTTCAAATTTTCATGTACTTTGAATGACGTTTCCAAAACTCTACTCCCAACGGGCAGCAAAAATATTTAAAATATTATGGAAAATTGCAAGTAAGTGCATCTAACATGACCCGACCGCAGTCGCTGCGTCAACTGCGAAGCTAACATATCTATGCGCGCGTGTGTGTGTGTACATGTTTTTTTTGTGTATTAAGTAATGAGGCATACATCTGTTCTTCGAAGGCTTCAGGGGCTCCCGTAGTCGAGTAGCCTCGACTAGAGCTTTACTATTTTACTATTTACTATTTATTTTATTTTTCCTTTTTGTCGTGCTCCTTTAATTTCGTTTTAAATTACAAATATCGTTAAGCATTCATTTCAATTATGCAGATAAGCGCAAATGTAATGAAAGTTGAACAAGCGGATTAATGCCAAAGCGAAAAGCGAAAAAGGTGGCTTAAAGTCAATTTAATGAGTTATAAAATGTTTTAGTCCGTGACAGCTAGTGGCAGTTTGATTGGACATCAATGAGCCACACAAAGAACGCTCCATTAAGCCGCTCAGCTGCACAGCGGCCGTATTTAATTGTTAATTATTTGACACGAATCAGGCAGGCATTAACAAGACTATGGTTAGCATTATCCACATAGGAGCTTTAAATACATATTTAATATGTGGCCAAGTCGTAGAAGAATAACGGCATAAAACGGCACTGTATAGGGCTGCCCATATTCGACGGACCCATCGGCAAACCTTTATTTTTTTGCTAGAGAAATATATCACATTCGAAATGTGAGTAAAATAATTTTTATCATCAACAAATTCTATTATTCTTTGATTAAAAAATAAACAAGTGAATAAAAAATAAAAAACTTCCGTCGACTATGGGCCACCTTGAAAATAAATTATTTTTATTTATAAATGGAAATGATAAATAAAATACATATTTATAATATATAATATGCTACATGATATATTAAATGAACTGAAAAAATAAGGTTTTTATGTATATCTAAAAAATAAATAAATGTCAAGCCGATATAATGATAAAATGTTTATATATTATATTGAATGAGTTAAGCTAAGCAGCAATAAAATTTTGGACAGTATTAACTAAATTTGTTTTAATATTTGATTTATTGTATTTTAAAAAATTAAATAAAATAGTTTTATAATACAACTTCCTTCCATTTTATGTTATAGGTGCATAACATACAAAAATACTTATATATAAATACCTAAAAGCTAAACTTACTTAAAGTTTCAATACATAATATATTTAAACAAAAAAAAAATATATATTCTATAGATATTTATTTAAATATGTAAATAAATATTTGTATTCAAGCATCATCTCGATATAAATCTAAAAGAATCCGACTAGAGCAGACAAATGAAGGTTTTAAATAACTCATTTCTATGTAGATGGAAAACGTAGGAGAAATTCAAAACTCAACTCACTTTCTCAGCTGGCAATTTAATATTATTGATGGCAATTTCTGATAAAAGTCGATCAAAAATATTGATTTAATGTGTTTTGCAAAATGCCTGACACCTGACACTGTTTGGCAATTTGTTGCGATTGGAATTGCAGGTGGGATCGTCTTCGCTATGATACATTGCACAATGGCTCAATAGATGGGTTGTTCCGCTGCCAAAACGGGGTAAGAGCAGCTCTGCACAGAACAGTAATTACGTTTAACTTTACCTGCAAAATGATATGAAAAGAACGAGCTACGAGCTACGAGCTGCGAGCTGCGAGCTGAACAAACAGCATGTGGCTCACATGACGATAACGACCGGGATAAGCAGGATACGGAACACTACGAAGGGGCGCTAGAGCAGGGGACTGGAAGGGGTGTAGGGGTAGGTGCTGGGGCGAAACCCTGCTGTGCAGCTCAGCTCAGTGCTTCGCCCCATTGTTTGTTTGTTTGTTTTTTACAGCTGTGATTGAGGTGAAATTGCATATTTCTGTGCGCTTCTTTCATTTCATTTCATTGCATTTCATTTTGCGCAGCTCCAGACGCTTGCATGTGTGTGTGCGTCTGTGTGTGTGAGCGTGCTCCCATAATAATAGCTAACGTTTTATTGAATGTCGTTACCGCTGCTCCCCATCGTCAAGCTGACTGCACTTGACCGAGTTGCTCACTTGCCTCCGCCCACGTTTATTGTGCAAATACTCGTAAATGTCAGCTAAGGAAAAGTCTCTACAATGGCTACCAATTGCAAACTAGGCAAATTGTTTGCTTGCTTTCTGCAATATAAATACAAAAGTTTAAAGCACAAGAGCTGCAGAAGCTATAAAAAAAAAGTTTGAATGCAGAGATTGACGAGCCATCGATGAGGAGAAAGAAAGAGTCAAACTAAACTTGTGATTATGTGTAGAGCAGTTGGAGAAAAAAGGAATTTTCTTATCTCTTAGATATAGGTACATACATGAATGCCTTACACTTAACATTTAACATTTAGTTATATTAGGTCCGTTTTCTCTAGATGCTCCAGAATCTTGTATCTTACCTAAATAGATAAAATAATTCTTTCAAGATCAATATGATGGTCTTTAAAAAAACTTGATTACTTAATGAAATATGCACAGTTGAGTGACCTGATAATGTAAAATATGTATACGATTTTTCGATGAAAAATAAAAGAGTATATTACAAAATATATTTTTATAAAAAATATAATGATAAACAATAAATATTTTTATTTACAATTTTTTATGTATATTTATAAAAATATAAATAAATATTTTAAATTATTATTTTTTTTTTATGATAATACATCTAGCAATTCGACAATAAGCAACTGCTGGACTTTCAATTAGGGTTGTCGAAAAATTTTAAAATATCGTATATTACGATATAAATATATTTTTTAAACAAAATTTATCGATATATTTATATATCGATATATTTTCGACAACTCTACTTTCCATCTTCATCTCTATAGAGATAGTTACTATGTATGAAAACAATAGAATATCTATTACGTTTCTTTTCAAATGCGAAAGAGAGTTCGCTGCTCTCATAATATTTGAAATAAATATTTCACGTATTCTAAGGGAAATTTAAGAACTTCATCTAAGCACAGGGTATCTGCCAGTCAATCATTCCCCGGCGACATTCACAAACTGTCAAATCCCTCTCGATTGCAGCAGGCCAGTTTCTAGCTGTCAGACAGGAAGTGTTACGTATATATACTTGTATATTATTGTCGGAGCAGTAAACAGCTGTGGCATTCAGACTCGTTTTTTATATTCAGCTAAGCTAAGCTACCCCATCAAGTATCGAAATATCGAGCGTGCTCAAATTTATTGTACGGCCGGAGAATGCAAAACTTGATCAAAAGTCGCGCCGTCTTTGAGATATTGAAGAAGCCGCTACCAGAGCTGCTGCGTTTCTACAGGGATAGCGAGAGCGATAGCGATTGCGAGGAGAATTCCACAGATGTTGCATCAGGCTCCTCAGAGGCCACAGCTGCTGCCGCCTCAGCAGCAGACACAACAGCGGCAGCTGCAGCCGCAGCCGCAGCCGCAGCCGCAGCAGCAGAAGCCGCCGAGGCCGAGGCAGCAGCCAAGCTTAATGTGAATGCGAGCGTGTTTGTTCCACGCTCAAAGGACTCTGAGGATACGCGCCTGGGCGATCTGAAGCGCCATTTCGAGGCCATGGACGTACGCAAGCCAGTGGCCGAGCCCAAGCTGTTTCTGCCCTGGAAGGGCTTTCCCAAGCCCCAAAATGTCGAGCGTGTCAGCAAACCGCGCACGTATCCGCAGGCAAAGCTGGCCAACGAAAACATTCACTCCACTATGCCAGCAGTTCAACGCAAAGAACTAAAGATTGCTGTCATCCATGAGAACGAGACCAAGACGGAGGAGGCACGTCCACTGAGTGCTGCAGCGGAAAAGGAGTCGACGTGCGCGCCGCCGGCCTGCTCGCTGCAGAGCAACCGCAAGAAGCCGCTGAAGGCCCGAGCCCTGGTCAGATCCCTACCCGACGAGAAGCGACGCGAGCAGGAGCGCAAGGTGGCCCTGGAGGCCCTTAAGCTGGTTGAGCAGCGACGCATGCGCGAGCCGACTGATCAGCCAGAGGTCATAATTCATCTGACGCGCTCGCCCGTCGAGTTCACGGCGGAGGAGCGTGTGCGCGTGAATCGGCTGCGTATGATCAAACGGGAGCACATCGAGAGCGTGTTGCGCGAGATGCGCGACGAGCGAGAGCTGAAGCAGCAGAAGGCCGACGGTGTACCGATCACTAGTCGCTACATTTGCCTGAAGCGCAGCACACAGCCAAATACCCAGCCTGTGCAGCCGCAGCCCCAGCAGCCCCAGCAGCCACAGCAGCCACAGCAGCCACATGAGCCACAACAGGCAAAGCAACCAGAGCAGCAGCCACAGCAGCCGCCATTGCCCAGGCGCTATATACCCACAGTCAAGGAATGGGACGAGCGCTGCAAGGCCAAGGCCCACGAGGCAGCTGCCGGTGCCAACAAGGAGAACAATATTCTGGCCAAGAATGGTACCAGGTACCAGGAGCATGCTAATGCACAGCGAGCCATGGGCCCATCCAGTCAGGCCAACATAATTCCCAGCCAGGCAGCGCCGCACAGTGGAGCAGTAGCCAAAAATCGTGAGCTGTTTGTGCCGCGCTATTGGCCACCGGCACCTCTGGTGGCCAAGGGCGAGATGCGTCGTGGGAATCTAACCCATGCCCGCAACATAACACGCGCCTTTGCCAACTGCGGCCTGTTGCCCACTCCATCGGCCGCCATGGAGCAGGAGAGCGCCAAGCAGGAGTACGAGTCACTGCCGGACGCAACGCAGAAGTCCGTGAAACGCTACGGCATGGAGCAGTTGCTTCAGCTCGAGCCCCAGCCCCACAAACTGGAGAAGCTAATCATCCCTGAGCACTTGGCCAAGCTTGGCTTTCTGTGCGAATAGCAGCTGGAAGAAGAAGCGCAGAGAAGCCTTTGCGAGCCACTTGCTCCCACTCGCTCCAGCTCGTTCTCTCACTGTGTTTCGTTCTATGTGTATTCAGTTTGTTTGTTCTTGTTCATGTTCTCGATTCGTTGCATTTCCTCAATGAGCTCTCACCGTTAGCAAAATGCCTTTTATATCTTCAATATCGAGCAGCTGCAGGAATCGCAACACAATTATAGTTAATAAATAGCCCATTTGTAGCAAACTAATCTCGACTTGGCTTTCGCCTCGTACAAATCTTACTTAATTTAAATATTTATGCAGAGATATTAGTTTATAAGAATTACATACAAATAATTTAAAGTAATTTATGGTCAGAAATAAAATCAAGTTGTTTCAAAGTTCGCTCAAAGAAACGTCAATCCAACTATCTTCATGGGATGATAGTGCAGCACATGGATGCCTGTCCTGGCCAGCAGGATGTGTGCTTTTGCTCTTGTTAAAAAGATTCATTAAATTGAAGTCGCAGCAGCAGTTGATGCATCTGAGCCACTCAGCTGACGGAAGCGGAAGTGCGGGCTGGGCGGGTGCCAAAGGACTGGCCATAACTTAAAAGGCGACCGGCACTGGCTTCTCGTGGACGGCCAACAATTAACAGCATAAATTTAAATATGCAATTAACGAAACAGCTTGAGGCTGCAAAACAAAAAAAAAAAATATAATAATAAAAAAAGAAAATATAAAAAAATACAAAAAGAAGGCAAATAAAGTGCACGAGCAAAGGCTGATGCAGCTCTGGTTTGTGTGTGAATGCCAAATGAGAGACGAGCTAATACCCTGTATTATAATTGACTTGATATGGTTTGTGGAGAAGACTTAAAATTTTATAGAAAACATGTTTAAGCTCAAAAATACATTTTTCTTAATTAATATTAAGATATAATATATTATAGAATATACAAAATATTATAGTCTTCTTACGTCCAAGAAAAGAAATTAATGTATAAAATATTCTAGGTCATATATCTATTTATTTATTTGGAGTAAATTATTACTGTTGCTGATGCTTGCCTAATTAATTTTTATAATATATAATAATAATATATAATATTTAATTTACTTATTTGTATTATTATTAAAAGGAATCATTTCAGATTAAGTTTCGTAGATATCTATAAATCTTTACTGCCTTTAAGTGTTTATCTACATACTCCGAATTAAACACCCAATGGCGTATCTAAATAACTCTATTAAGGGATGAGTAATAGGCATCGAAATTAAAGTAAATTAAAAATACCTTTATGTACTACATTGTTTATTGGCTTTCGTTAGAGCCACATTCATGGCATTATGAAAGGTGCTCGAGCACATGACTCAATGCAGCTAAATTTTCTTCCAGTAGTTGCTTTTCTATGGCATATATAGACATACATAGGTGTAAATATATATACATATATACTTAAACATAACTGAGAGCTTGTCGTATTTTATTAGAGTTCTGTATATTTGTGCACTATATAAGTTTTATTCGTTGAAGAAAAGTTACTGCTATGCGAAGACATTATTGGCGCACTGTGTGCTGTCTGCTCTGCCCAATACCGAATACTCTCTGCTTTGCATATACCTTGGCTCTGGAATTGCCGCTGTGGGGTATACAAATGTTTGCGCTGGCTATGGCGACAATGAAAGCCAAAGGTCACTTTAAAGCACGCACACAAATACAAACAGACGCACACTCACACCCCTTTATGCAGTGAAATGCATTTGATTGTTTGTGTTTTTCATTTTTTATTTAAAAATAAAAGAACACACACACACACACAACCAGACACCTACACCCACACACTACAAACAACGTGCGAAAAAAGCTCATACAGAATTTTCCGCTTTATTTGCGCGCTGGCCAGCAACAATACTGGTCATGTGATACCAGCACCACAGCAGCAGCAGCAGCAGCAGCCAAACCAAGCGTCAGCAACAGCAGCAGCACCACCACCGCCAACACCGCCAATACCGCCAACACCACCAATGCCGTCAACAACAATAACAACAGCAGCACATGTCAATATTTTAACGCTCAGCCACAAGGGAAGCTCGATTGCTGCCACATGAAGTGTTGTTGTTGTTGTTGCTGCTGCTGCTGCTCGCTTTCATTTGCGGAGTCGTGGCGTTATTGATGTGTAAAGTGGATGCCGTTGTTTAATAAAATTAAAACACAAATTTAATATTGCCTCCTGCTGGGCGCTGATTTCGCACGTTTATAACAGCAGCAGGAGAAGCAGCAGCAGCCAACGACGATAATAATAATAAAAATCATATATAATATTAATATTGCAAGGCAATGCATATATTTCGCGCTGCCTGGGATCGTCCTCATTTACCTTTCGGCCATGCAGCCAAAGTGCAAATGTCAACTGGCTCATTATCAGCCCGGATAGTTAGTTAATGTGGCTTCGAACAATCTGCGTGGCTTTTGCCTCAAAGCTGAACTGAAAAACTTTTCGCCCGCTGAGATGCATCT
This sequence comes from Drosophila mayaguana, assembly GCA_037075325.1. Taxonomy (NCBI): domain Eukaryota; kingdom Metazoa; phylum Arthropoda; class Insecta; order Diptera; family Drosophilidae; genus Drosophila; species Drosophila mayaguana. Next base: position 4,808,250 of record JBAMCG010000115.1, on the reverse strand, counting down.
GCTTTTAGCTGAACTACTTCTTGCACGCTTCCTTTCTATAATCATAACATGGCAATTTTATTCAATTTCCTGCCTTTTGTGTGTGCCACGGGCAGATGACGACGGTGAATGAATGCAGGCTGCCAGCGGAGGTAACAGCTACGAGATGCTCTGTAAAATGGAATTTCAAATATTGTGGAAAGCTGAAAATGGTAAAAAAAAAGACTTATCTGAAAATCATTTAAAATTAAAGTAAATATTTAGAAAAGTATTACAATTTGTCCCAAGCTTTAAACTTAAAAGTAAAATATGAAATATACAAAGTACTTTGCTTATAGCATGACATGAAAATAGTATATTATTATTATATATATATTTATCTTAAAAAGCTGAGCTAAGCTCAAGCAAAATTAACTATATATAAATTTAAGATATATATTTTTTAATTAAATTGAAGCAAATTGGAAAAAATAAATCAAATATATATTTGTTCCAATTTCTGTAAAAATAGAAAATGTATATATTGAAATTAAAATAAATGTTGTTACTATACATAAAAAAGTCAGTGCTTATTATTTTTAAATATCAAGTCTATTTCTCAATCCGAAATGAATTAAAATGATTTGTTCCACCTGGGAACAGAGCAAATGGCACAAAAGAGGCACAAAAAAAAAAAAAAAAAAAAAAGAACATATATAGCTGCATTGTATGTTCAATTAGATTTGTACTCATAAAATACTATAATATATCAGCTACAATCCACAGTCCAGTTGGTTCATTTGGAAGTGTCCTAATATGCCTTTATAAACGCTTCGGCGGTGAGGAGTTCTTTTGGAGGCAACATTATTTTATGAAATCACCAACAACAAAGTAATGTGAAAACGCGAAAAGAAAAAGAGTTGTGGTACGCAATGTGGGCTACTTTGTGGCAGAGCTGGAGTCAAAGAGGCCAGAAGAAGCAGCAGGCATAAAGCGGCTTTGGCAGCGCGCTGTAGCTGGGCCTGGAGCTGGCGTTAGCCTGTTTCACCTGACGGCTCAGTATGTAGTGTAAGCTGATTAAGAGGAATTTGCTAGGCTAGTGCCGGCAACCAGGGCAGCTCAATTGGCCAAAAACACTTTGTCGCGCTAATTAAGCCACTTGACAATTTTGTGGCGAATCAACACGGCGACGTAGGTCCCATAAATATTGCATATGCTGCCAAAGATAGCGGCCAAAGTTTCATTGGCTGCATTAGGCATTCCTTTTGCTCGACGAGCACGGCTTGCTACGTGCGCACTTAAATTCATCGCAGCGAAAACTCTATGGCAACGACGTGACTTCTGTCCCACCAGGGCCACCTTTTAGTCGGCTTCATTTTAGTTGCCCTTTGATGCAACGCGCTGCTGCGATTGCACTCACTCCATAAGCCCGAAAGCATCACGCAGCTTGATCTATAATGAAAATTCGCTTCGAGTTGCGAAATTTTTGGCTTGAGCCTGAAGTGGAAATTTAAATTGTAAACTGGATTCCAGGGGCTTCAATGTCAATTAATGATATAATAAATTATATACATATATATTATTACATCATATATCAACAATCATTTCATTATCTTTTCATTTATAAAAAAATATTTATATAAATATGTTTGCTTCAGCATATTGAAAATGTTTCAGAACTGCATAACAATTTGCAACTGCAACTGAGTTGAATTGAGTTTAAATATTTTTGGAGAGGAATATTTAATTAAAATGCAATTGGAATTTGAGCCGGCTTGGACTCTGTCGCTCTGCCATTTTCATGGAAAATAAGTTGTGCTGTATGAATGCTTGTTTTCAAAATCTTGTTTCTCTTAATAATGCTCTGACGCACTATAATTTTCATGAGCGCAGTTCGAATGTGCTGCAAGCCAGCTTCCAATTCCAATTGAATATTAATTAAATATTCTTCTCACAAATATCAATAAAGAAAATAAAAGCTGTTGTAGCCAGAATCTGATGTTGTTTTCATGGTAACTTTGTCATATGGAAACGTATTTCATTACGCATACGCCCCATAGATCGGATGTAGATATGACAAACATATGAAATTTCTTGGTGGAAGCAAAAGTTTTAATTTGTATAAAATTAAATGTTGAAAAGAGAATTTTATGGCATTAAAATTTAATAAGTAAAAGTGAAATTGAATTAATAAACTTTTTCACGTGCAGACAGTTCTGCATATATGGGGTATATTTTTAATACATATTAAATGTTTATTTGAAAAACTTGAAGTTGCATTAGGCTATGAATGAAAAGAGGAACTAATGAGGAGTTTTGGCAGTCGCTACCGAACCAGAGACGGTGCCATAGAGTAGAGGCTTAAATGCCATGTGAAAAGTGCAGAGACAGTGCAAAATTTCAACTCTCAATCTGAGAGTGAATCAATAAACGAAAGTTAAATTTAAAATAATATGCTAAGTGGAGCTACATTCGACCTCACCCTCATCTTATGCTCATATAAAACTAAAACTTAAATACATCTTTTTCGAAGTGTTTTTAAATTCCTAAGCAGATTCAGATCCGTATGCCCTCCACTTAATGAAATATATCACTGCTGCTCTTGAGCTGTATTTGTCTACTGAACTGGGAGAGAAACTGGACCTAGCCCAGGTATTCGTTTAGGCACTCTTATGCATGCATATATATTTATAAATTCTATGTACGATTTTTTCCTGATCAGAATTCTTTCAGATCGCTGCCATCAGCAATTGTAAGCTGAATGTATAGGCACCTTTCGCTAAATGCTTGATAGCTTTGTTGCTCTCAAATGGCGCTTGTTAACTGTATTTTGAGGCATTTGCGTGAGTTTTAGACGGGTTGTTGTGTGCTCTACTTATTGGCCGGGTTGTTATTGTTGTCGTTCAGGCGGCAGCCGTCAACAAGCTCATTGTCGACGCCATCAACGTTGATGGCCTGTTAAATTGCCTGTTCTCAGTGTTTGTTGTCTCCGCGTGCCACGTGTGGCAGGTGCCGGCAACCGGCACTGGCTGCGGCTGCTGCTGCTACTGCTGCTGCTGCTGCTGCTGCTGCTGCTGCTGCTGCTGCGGCTGCGGTAGCTATGGCACGTGTGTCGCTGACTTGGTTAGTACATGCCAGAGTTGCTCTGTGCAGGTGTGCGTGTCGCCTACATTATGCACATTAGCGCACATTATGAGAATGTTTGTTGACCCCTTTCTCTCGCACACATACACACACACATACACACACATACACAGACTCCACGTAGCACAGTTTTCGACTGGACAGCGAACCATTTCGTGACCCGCTTGGCAAGCAGCCAGTGGCAGCTGCTGCTGCTGCAGCTGCAGATGACAAGCGTCGATGCTAACGCCGACGTCTGACATGCTTCAAGCGTGGAACAAAATGATTTTTGACTCAAATTAGTCGCCTCGCTGTCTCGTGCAACATGCTGCTTGGTCGGCAGCCACAGCCAGTGGAAGCACTGAAAAATTAAGTTAATTACGAGGCACCTGCCAACCACCAGATCTTTCACAGTGGGTGTTATTCAGCATATCTGTGTGTGTGTGTGTGTGTGTGTGTGTGTGTGTGTGTGAGTGAGTGTTGCTAACTGACCCTCGGGCATGCCTCTCGCTAAGTGTTTACGTGTGCCACATGCCTAATGCATCCTTGTACTAGTCAGCTTGCCTGCGGGCACTTTCGACCAGAAAAACCTTACAGTGTTGTCCCTGCTAGCACAACACACAAAGTGCAACTAACACACACACACACACACACACACACACACACAAGTACAGTTAATGCACTCGCTTTTAGGCTGCTGTCACTTGATATGAGTTTGTGCAGGGCGGCCATGTTCTGCACTACATCACACTGAATTGGTAAGTCCAGATGTGCAATCAGATCTAGCCATGGTCAATGCCCATCAACTGGCAGCTAAACTAATCACTGAAAGGTCAAGGTCAATGGGAAATGGTTGAAAGGAAAGGTAACAAAGAATTATATATTTGAGTGAGGAAAAAAGTGAAGAGTGAAAGTGAAAACTCTCTTCCTCTTATGATGACTGCATCTTTTCAGACAATTTGTACTTGATATTCTATCACACTATGATCTGAAAGTTATCTTTTGAGTGAACCAACTTCTCAATAACTTTTAATTCTGTACTAAGTAAAACGAATCTTATAAAATATATGAGGCGTCTAACTGTAATAGAAAGCTTTTCTCTTTACAAATACTAAATTAATCATTGCTATTTAAGAGTTTTCATTTTTAGTTGGAATAGGCATCTTTAGGCAGCTACAATAAGTAACAAGAAAATATAAATACAATATTAATTTTGTAATATTATTTTTTTAGCTTAACAAATCCCAAGGTTTAAGAAAGTGACTTTTTAGTTTCCAATAAATAGAAATTACATACAGATATATACATAAATAAATTGATGAAATGACATAATATTCTTATGAAAATTAAAATTAAAAATAAAAATAAAATAGAAATAAATAAATAAATGAATAAAAAACGGATATTTTTATTGTCTTCAAGTGAGTTTTGAGGGATAGTCTCCCATTCAATTAAATATTTTATTTATGTAGACAATAAGAGAATTTAGTTGCTCAGATGCACAGTTGATTGGATTTTGATTACCGTTCGGCTTTCAATTGAGTGAGAGGACTAGACACATCTTTTGAAAAGAAATAGTTCGAATATTATTGAAGGGCAACTGCCCTTCAAAATATTCACTAAGCAATTTGCCGCTTATTTATTTCCGGAATCACTAAGTCACAGTAAAAATTTAACAAAACCTTTATTGTTAAGTTACTCAACTACAGTAAGTAATAAGAGGGTGAGCGAGAGAGAGAGAGAGAGAAAGAGAGCGAGAGAGAGAGAGAGAGGGGGAGAGAAAAACAAATCCAAATTTACATACTGTTGGTATTACTTTTGATTATTTATAACTATCTATAACTATCTATCTTATATCTATAACTATCTACAACTATCTATAACTATATATAACCATCTATAACTATAATACATATGCCTTAAAGAGTATTGGAGCCTATAATATAATTTGCCTTATAGAGCATACAAATTTCTCTCCTCGAGCCTCAAATAATTTGAGTTGTCAACTTTTGCTTGCTGTAGATTAAAGAGTTCGGTTTGCTATCGCCATGCATATTTCACATGTGTGTGTGTGTGTATGAGTGCGTGCGTCCTGAATCAGCGATTATCGTTAATGCACACAATGCAAATGAATTTATAAATTGAGTCTTACAATCCAATAATTTATGTGGCAATACTTTATTACAATAATATTTATGGGCCTGCAGTCTGTTGCACTCTGTCAGAGACTTGGCTTGACAGTTGCTGATCTTTTTATTGCCCACGCAATCAGCCACACACACACACATACACACACATATATATAGGGAATTGTGGCGCAAGTTAATGACCAAATATTGTTGGCCGCTGGCTCTTGGCTATTGTTGTTATTGTAATCCATTTATTAAACATAATTTCCACGCATAAATTTTAACACCATTTGAGAGCAAGTTTTTTCTTATTTTCTCTGCTGATGCTGCTGCTGCTGCTGTTGTTGGTGTTGTTGCTGTTGTTGCCGGCAATTGCAATTAAAATTCATTGTTATATGCGGCTCATTTTGACTTTTTGTTGTCGCACTGCTGTCGCGTCGTCCGTCCGTCCTTCCCGCCAACCAATTTTCAGTGCCATAATTATAAATACTCGTCTATATGCATTTTACATGCTCGCACACCGCAGTTCATGCCAATGCTTAATGGAGAGTTACATTTAAATGCATTTAAGTAGCTACCCTCCGTCCCGCCTCCTGCCAGCACTCGCTACTGCTACTGCTGCTGCTGCTGCTGCTGCTGCTGATGCTGATGCTGCTGTTGTTGTTGATTGGCCCTTTTGATGATTTCGCCTTAATAAGCGATAATTACATGTCAAGCGCACAGCAGGAGCGACTATATATTGTCTATATATGGTGTATACACACCCATGTGTGTCTCAGCTTGTGTGTGTGTGTGCGTAAATTGAATATATACATACGCATATAAAGTGGCTTTATGCAGCCAAGTCGATCAGATTGCTTTGTCTGACTACTGCTACATAGCTGGCATCCATATATATTCTCTTGTCTGAGCATTTATTAGAATTTGTTCGCGAAATATCTTTTAATGAAACAATAAATAAAATAATGCATGCATGAATTTAATGGACTGCAATTTTGTTAGACAATAATATATAAAAGATGTGTATATTATAATACATTTGGTAGTATGAATGATCTCAAGTATGAGATCTATCAGACCTATCAAGTCTGCACTCATATAGCATGTAGACTTATATCTCTCTACTAGCTATAATATGTCCATCAGCCTAATGCAATTTTTTATTCAAAACTAATTGGGGATTATAAGAACTCTGGAGTTAACAAGCTTTATAAAAATGTCTACATATTTTGCGTCTCGCTTTAATTGCGACAATTTTCGACAGCTTATTCAATAATATCAATATTTTCCAATATCTCTGCGCTTAAAAGCATTGCTGAAATGCGAAATGTGGTTAACCAGCTCTATGCGGACATATAGATGGATAATTAGCAGGCTAAAGTGGGTTACCTAAATATGTATATATATAGAGAGAGATATATAGAGATGTGCATAGATATACATACATATAATCCTTATCTATGGCAACTGTTTGAAAAGTTCGCTGTGCATGCGTATGCATGTCTGTATGTGCTAGAGAAGTGTGCCACTAATGCATTTTGTGGGCAACTGTAAATTGCTCGGCAACTGAGAGACAATAACAACACACACAAACACGCACACGTACACACACGCACACTAAGAGCAGTGACAGCAGCATTTTAATAATAAAATTGTTAACAGAATTTAGCCAGAGAAACATGTGTTAGCCTTGTTAGGGAGTAAAAATGCGATGCCTCTCAATGGCCTTTATGTATGTAAGTGCTGTTGCTGTTATTGTTGCTGTTTCTGTTGTTGTTGCTGTTGTTGTTGCTGCTGTTGTTGTCGCTTGGCTTTGTTGCGCAATCTAAATAAAATGGTCGACGTGTGTACGCACAACTTTTGCCATATTTAATCGCATTTGCAAAGCCAACAACATTTGGGCCAAACAGCAGGGCGCGGGGCAACAACGGGTTAAAGGAGCTGCCAGTTGCCTGTGGTTTTTAGTGCCAATTGTAGCCATGCGGCTGAAAGTTTTTGGCTTTTGGGCATTTGCTTATTATTGTTAAACTTTTTGCGCCCACAACAGGACGCAGCACAACAGGCAAAAACAAGGGCAACAACAACAATAATAGCAACAACTACAGCAGCCACACACATTGCCCTCTTTAGGTCGTCGCTGCATATGTGGAAGTTTTTTGAAATTTGTTGTACTGAAATTACCTTAGCAAGTGCAGCGCTGCGTTTAGAGATGAGAACGTGACAGTAAGTTTCTGCTTACAGCAAACTGGAAGTCCAAAGTGAAGCTGAAACTGGGAATATATTAAAAAAGTATTGATTCTGGATTTATTATTTTCATTATTATTATTATTATTTTTAAAAACTAATTAGCTCAATATGATACATCCTTGGAGTTAAAACCGTCTTAAAGCATAGGAAAAGGTTTATAGTAGGAATCACAAGTCCTTGATGCAATCTCAAGTGAATAGGTGAATATGAAGATCGACCGTCGATGCTCTTGACTTGTGCACTTGTCAGTTGACACGTTTCCACTGCGACGCATCCAGAGCCAGATGCTGTAGAACATCTTTAAGTGTCTTAAGCTGAAAGTCCTTTAAATTGGCTGCAATAATAAAAGAGAATTGCCTTTATACACAAATTATTAAATATTAAATATTATAAGAAAATGTAGATTGCTTTAAAGTATTTTTGAGGTATGCTATTTATTTCACTGTTCTTTAATATAACCATTTATTGTGAATGAAATATATTGAATATATTGAAAAGAAATATGTTAATAAGCATAGAACTATGGCCACGATTTTTCATGCAAGAAACATCCATGAATCCATGAGAATCTTACTCAAGATACATTAATATACACTTTTTAATTTTATGTTAATAAGTAAAAATGGATATAAATATTTTATAAAATAAATGTCATTTTTAATTATAGAAATTATCTTGGTACTTGCCGCTTCTTAAAAATATATTTGTATACATGATAAGTCAAAGAAATGCTTGTGAAAATTCTGTTAAAGGCTAAAATTTTTTTTAGTATTCTTTATGAATTTAATTTTAAAGAAAATTAATTTATTTGTTTATACTGATAAATAAGTTGTCGTTGCACTATATCAAATATACTGTAGAAATGTTAAAGAGCTTATCAAAATTAATCAAAGTCAATAGAATTTACGACCCTTTTAACTATATATAAAATATATATATATATATATATATATATATATATATATATATATATATATATATATATATATATATATATATATATATATATATATACTATAATCATGTGAATTAATTATTTATATATAACATAAAACAAATTTTTCAATTTTTAGTATATAGGAAAAGCAAAAAAAAAAAAAAAAAGCAAATAGTGTTTAATATTTTTAGTTATTTATTTTATTTTATTTATATTCATTTGCTTATGATATTATTATTATATTTTGTTTTTCTAGTTAAGAAAATAAAGCTCAAAGCTATTTTAATTTGGAATATATATTTATAGTTAGTTGTATTCACACACTTTAAGTATTTCTTATTAAGTTAATAAACAGTTATTTCATTAAATACCTTTGGAATTATCATACAAGTATATATTAAAATATTTATATAATAATATAAATTACCCCACCAATATTAATAGTTAAAAGCTTTTTCTCTGTGATTTGCTGCAAGAGCAATGGAAACACTTTTCGGACGCATTAGGGCAGCTGTAAGCAAGCGGCATATGCCTCGTGCTGTTGCATATTTTATAGGGCGCAGGTCTATGGGGGTCGAGGCAAGGAAGCTGGAGTCGAGTTAACCACATAGCACAGACCCAATCTTTGGGGTCTTAATGGTTTGGTACAGCACTTGTTTTTGCAGGAGTAGCAGGAGCAGCAGCATAGGCTTCTGCTGTGTGTTAAACGTGCCTTAAATCACATTTGGGCTGTAATCAAGGTAAATAAATATGGGTTTGGGTGTCTGTCCAGGTGGCAATGTGTCGGGTTTGCATTGCATTTACTCAAGTTTAAAGTTTGCCAAGCGGCAGGAGGCACTGCTGCCTCTCACTCTGTGCATGTGTTTGGCTAACTGGGTCAATTGCTGCACTCGGCTCCACTAGAAAGACCGTTAGGTATGTGCATATAGATGTACAGCAAACTAACTGAAATACGCCTATCAAGGGCTTCATCAGGATATAGGAGGAGCAGCACCGCCATTGACAATATAAGAGCAGAGGAAGAGCTTGTATAAAATTGAAACTGCCATAAATCGCCAAATCGTCAAATCAATTAATATAAATTATTTGATTAATGGCTGACAAATGCTAAACAGGCAGTCGCTGCTCCCACAACTAATTGACGCATAATTCCCGATAAAGAGAGATCGAGAACGCTGAGGACGGAGTCGCTCTTTACATTTGGCTACAAATTTGGCTATAATAATTTTTTAATTCCCGCACCGACGCGCTGGTCATTAATCATGCATTGTCTGGCTCGACTGACTGGCAGACCATGCCATGCCGTGCCATGCCATGCCATTCACTCACCCACTCACCCATCCAGTCACTCAGTCAGTCAATCAACAATTGAATACATTTCAATCATCCATGCAGCTCCTTTCCCACGGCCTCCCCACTCCATGCCGCTCTATCGACTCTGACCAGCTTCTGACACAATTTGATTTGACTTGTCTTGGCTCACGCACACAGCGTAGCCTTGCAGCCTCTATCTCTCTCCCACACACTCTCTCTCTCTCTCTCTCTCTCTCACTCTATCACACTCTGTGCGTGTGGGTATCTTTAAGGAGCAGCCATTGAAGTGTTCTTAATGAGTCGCATTTCATAAAATAAGCCGGAAATTATGATTTGTGCATTGATTTAAAAGATTGGCTAATTAAAATCAGCTAATTGTTATTTAAAAGCAAAAATCAAATCAATGAATTAGCTATGCATGATAATTGTCTTACAGAACGGAAGTCTTTAATGGAATTATGGACATGAGCATAGGAATAATGAAAATATAGAGTGAAGAGACTATAAAATAGAATAGTGAATAATCAATGAATGATCCGAATGAAGTCGAGCAACAATAACAGGCATAAGTTGGCGTATTATATATTAGAGTCTAGAAAACATGAAAGTAACAAGTACTTTGGCTTTATTTCACTCAGTCATAATAGCAGCAGGAGACTCGACAAACCACTTTACAAGCAACTTGTCTGCATTTTGTGTGCTTAATCTCGTTAATGTGTTCATTATTTATAGACAATAGATTAACGAATTTGTAAGATCGAAAAGTCGGTTGAATATAAATAAAGCTAGAATTCTCATAAATAATGCAAAGCCAAGAAAGATTAGCAATGAGAGCTCTCATAGACAGCATCAGCTCAGCATTTCGTTTGGCCTTTCGCTCAAGGCACACAGAAGTAGAAATCTTATTAGAATAGGCGCAAATAAATTTGCTATTATTATTCGAATACTATATAAGCCTCACAATCAGACAATGTATTTGCTGCACTTATACGTAGAAGCCATTTTGATATATATTTTGGTTGCAATCTATTTTAGATGAATTTGCATTCAATTGAGTGTGAAGTAAACTGAACTTGAATGCCCCATCAAATCGATTGACCATCGAGTGCGGTGGCTCCTGTTGCTATTGCTGTTGTTGTTTATGCATGGGAAAATGTTTGAAAATTTGCGATTGCATAAATTAATTTTAATAAGTTCGTTTATAGACGTAATAGCGCACACATTATTTATGGCCGTGGGGAGATTGTTAATTTGCAAAACATTTTATCGCGCCATAATCAATGCATTTTGGCCAGGTCAGCAGCAGCAGCAGCATCGGCGCCGCATTTGAAATTTATGCGAGCTGAGAATTGGCAATGCGAGTACATAAAATACTGGCATAAAGGGTCAGGCATATATGCATACATATAGATAGACACATGGACATGATAATGCTAATTAGCATTGCATTAGCCCTTGTGTAATTATTGTGTCCATTTAACTGGCCATTAACGCCCACGACAACGCCGAGTGGGACCTGCGCCAGCTGAGCAAAGTTGGCCAAAACGAGAATTTGCTTAGCCACTCGAGCAGTTTGACTAATTTATGTGCTCGACAAACCTGCAAATGCAATCTCGACGGGCAATCCTTTCAATCAGGCAAAACAAAATTTGCTGAATGACTCGACTTTTGTTTTTCTTGCCCCTTTTTTCACGCTAATTTTGCTGCTGCTGCTGTTGCTGCTGCTGCTGCTCCTGCTGCTGCTGTTCTCTTTCGCTTTTGTCAAATTAAAAAGCACAAGGAATAAGTTTTTCTTTGCTCTGCAACTGCTACAGCTACTTCTAGCTCTTCTTTTTCTACTTCTTGTTTGTTGTTGGTTCATTTATCATGATTTGTTTGTCGAACTTGACGCGTGAGTGTGTGTGTGTGTGTGTGTGTGTGGGTGTGCGTGTGTGTGTGGAAAGTTTGATAGGCGGCAAATGTTTGTCTTGTTGTTGGCATTGTTATTCTGGATGCCAGCAGCAAATCGCAAGCTGCTGATGGCATGCGACAACAATTCCATTGCCTCCACTCCTCCAACCGCACCTCTACCCTCCCCCGCCCCTAACAAATAGCTCTTTGTTCTTTGTGTCAGCCAATTTCTTGGCGCACTTTTTGTTTGTCTTCGCTCAGGGCAGGCGAACGAAAATTGCAAAGTGATTACTTTTGATTAGTTGTAAAAAGAACGCGTAATTTGTTTAATGCTCTTCTTCTTCTTCTTCTGTTGTTGTTTGCCTTTGATAAATGTCAGTGCGCCCAGTTAGCTGATTAGAGAGATCGAAGTTGTACATTACACAGAGGCAACAACGTGGCCTAACGAGGCGCTGCCAAGAGTTTTCCACATTCAAATCAAACACACGCAATTGCAATCACCATAACAAAAAAAGGGAAAGCCCGGTCGAAGGTCTTACAAATTAGACACATAAATTATATAATGTTTATACGTAGAAACAAGCTCGTATACTGAATAAGAATTGTAAATAGCTAAATTTAGGCTGTTTATGGCAAGTTGATTCAATTATAGCCAGTTTCATTACAGTTCAGTCAGCTCTCAAATCTTAGGTTTATATAAATTATAGCAAAATTATGAATACAGTTTAACCTTTTTGATATCAGAAATGAAAGCCACTCATCTTATATATTAGAATCATGATCAACTGTTCAACAAAAAGTTAATAACTTTGATGCATTTTTTATTATAGCTTTCGAAGCTCTCGCCTCGTGAGGCGTTTCCTTAAAGCCGTACCAAATTGACGATTGTTTTAATGGCAAGTGAAAAGCGTATGGAAATCAAGCAATGAGATGTGAGACGCGCATCTTTTCAAGACTTATGTAGATCCCTTTGCTGGGAGCAGCTTCAATCTAAGTAGACTGTGCGCTTCCATTTTGAAGCAGCTGTCGCTGCCTGCTTGCAAATTATTACTTAAAACGCAGCTGGGTCTGTGTGCTCAGCTCCCCTGCCACGCCTCCATCCCGCACCCCTTTCACACTCGACGTACGCACAGTTGCATACATCACACGCTGGCAACAAAAGGATAACATTGGAGTAAGTTATTCATTGTGCACGCAAACATTACGGAAGTCATATGTTAAAAGCACAGAGCGCAGGTAGAGAGCCAGCCTAGCAGTACTTATGCAGAGGCAGGAGGCAGCAGGCAGCAGGCAGCAGGCAGGAGGCGGGGGCAGGCCAAGTTTTGCCAAAGCTTAAAAGAAGCAAGGCAAAGCAAAAAAAAATATGAAATATGACTCCAAGTCGAATTGTGAAAACTTGCAGAAAGGTACGAATAAGCATATCTGGATCATAAATAAAACAGAGAGCTGGGAAATTAAATTTTCGACTAGGCAAGAGGCAAGCAAAACCACACACACACAGAGACACACTCACCCCCTCTCACACACGCTCACACATACGTATGTGTGTGTATTGAAATGAGTGCAGATTGGTAATATACGCAACGCGCTGCTAACTTTGATTTGAGAATAAATTATTTCGTTCATTTTGCGTAGGACTCGGGCAAAGGTAGCGCGTGCTAAATTTACAATACTCTTTTTTTTTTTATATATGTATATATATTTTTATAAGCTCGAAAGGCGGCAAAGGGACCCTCGCTCGGGGGGGCTAACCAGAAAGTTAGCTTGAACTTAAAATAAAAGTTTTGGCTCGGGGCCGACTGGTGGGCGTGGCTGGTATTTTAGGGCTGTACAAAGTCAAACATCATAAAGGTCGCCACGCCTTTCTGCATATTTTATTTGCGCTCATTTTTCCCACCCAAAAAAAAGAGCGAGAAGAAAGCCCCCCCCCCAAAAAAAGAATCAAGTGATGCTGGCAAAGTTTTTGGCTCTGGTTTTATACCATTGAGTTGAGTTCTCGCTCTGGGCTGCTATCAAGGTTTTGGGCTCTCGTACCGTTTTTGCAACAATTAAATTATTCAACCGAAATTTGTTCGAGTCTCCAAACGTCGCGAGCACTTGACGGCCAACAAAAAAAAAAAAAAAGAAATAAAATAAAAAATAAAAGTCGAAAAAAAAAAGTTGCAAAAACAAAAAACAAACTTAGTTTGTTGTTGAGCTTGTTGCTGCCGCTGCTGCTGTTGTTGTTGTTGTTGTTGTTGCTGCAATTGTTGCTTTAGTATCTTTTATGCCCGTTGCAGGTTTTATTTTCCGAATGAAATGAGTTTCAAGTGCATTTGGCGGCGTGCGCCTTGTTTTAGAAGTGGGCGTGTCTGCAACTTTGGCACTGGCTACGCCTACAGCAACAACAACAACAATAAAGGCAGCAGTGGGCTTTGCTTTTGTTGTATTAAGCATTCTAATGGAAAAGTTTTGCAGTCGAAGGCGTTTTTCCAAATGATATTTTAAAAGCTTTGCAAAATATATTTAAATTATAAAAAAAAAAAAAAAAAATAGTTGAAAACCAATTAAACAATTTGTGAGTTTTTCTTTGCAGCAGAGTAAAATGATTTTCCACATATATTGTTTTGGCCTCTTTCGACGGTCAAGTCATATTCCATTGCATTGAAATTAAACCAGCAAATATTTTAACGAGACGCAACTGAAATGTAAACAGAGAGAAGTAAACAACAATCAGTTAAATAATTTCAATATATTTTTCATATATGCATTGATTGAGGGCAAAATAGTTTGTTATTTTCAATTGAAACATAAATAATTGTATAAATTTGTTTGCTAGATAAACAATTTTCATATTTGTATTAGGCCAAAAGTCAAAGACAGGAGACCGAAAGTGGGGTATGGTTTTGGATAAGTTTAATGCAGCAGTTACTTAAGCTATTGATGTTGTAGCTGCAGTTGTCGAGCTATTTAATATGAGTTGACATTTCAATAATACAATAAGTGAGAGAAAATTAAAAATATAATCAAGCATACGCAGCGTGAACTTCTGCATGCAGTCATCGGCATAGGGGCTTCAGTTCATGGGCAACTCATTGCATACATAAATATAGTAAGAAAATCCCGGTTCAGTATTAAATACTCAACTTGAATTTCGTTCAAATGCAAAGGGCAAGAGCTCCGACAGCTCATAGTTCACTCAGTGGGATTTGACTCCATTGGATCTTAAGCCAATCTCGAGGAGATAGGAAGTGAAGAAAATGTAACCAAAAATATATGGCAAGTAGATTCAAATTAAACCTTCATATGGTCGGATGCATAATTCCAATTAAATGAAATTATCCAAATAAATGAAATTATTTATATGAGGATCAATCGATGAAATCCAAATTTTGAATCTCGCATAATGAATTTAGCTGCTGCTTGCCATGTTTTTCAGTTGTAATTATAATTATTATTTTTATATTAATAATAATAATAATTAATAATAATAATAATAATAATAATAATAATAATAATAATAATAATAATAATAATAATAATAATAATAATAATAATAATAATAATAATAATAATAATAATAATAATAATTATAATAATAATAATATTGTATTCAATTGTATTTAAAATTATATTTTTTTCATTGTCACTTTATAACAATAATAATTATAGTAATAATTATAATAATGATTATAAATATTATATAACATGTTATTATTTTTAAACAAATATTTTTGGCTGTTTTAGTTTATAATGTATAATATATATAATTTATATAAAAAATTGATATGAAATCAATCAGGGGCCTAACATTGCTTTGATTGAAGCCGTCTTCCAACTGTCCTCTCCTTATGCAATCATCTGGCAGGTAATCACCTGCATCTATATGCTCATCCATTTGTGACACTTTTCCATTGATTAACACGTGAGCAAAGACTTCACTTTCTCCAGCATATTGGAAACCTTCATTTAGCTTGCAATCTATTAGAGTTTCTAATCCATTGAGTGTTTTGAAAAGAGTTGGACAAAGTGGAGCTCTCCCTCTCCCTCTACCCCTCTCTCTCCCTCTTTCTCTGTCTAGCTCTCTCTAAGCCCACTTCTACGATTTTTTTTCCTGCTTGTCTTCCTGCATTGACTCTTTGCACACCTGCTTCTGCTTTACTCTGCTGCTGGATTTGCCTTTGGCTTCTTCTAGGCTGTGCTGAGTCGGCGAGCTGGTGTCACTTCATTCCGACTGGTTGCACGCAGCGCTCTCGACTAGCACTTGCAGCATGCATGCACCTGTTAACACTTACACACACACACACACACGCTCACTAATACACTAATACACTTGTGCTCTTATCGTCTTTGCAGTTTAGTAGCTTTTTGCCCACATTCATTCGCCTTCGGGGCCCCTCCCTTTAGGGCTGTCAGCCGCCTTTCGCACACTCTTACGCATTTCCACTCTGGCAGCACTTTTCGCTCCGATATTGGCTGGCAAATAAAATTAACTTTATTTGCGCATTTTATTTATGCGCTTCATTAAAACTTTAAGTTCGCTTTATTTATATGCGTGCCGTGACATTAATATTAAAATTAATATATATTTTTTATACCCTGATCCCATTAAAAATGGGAAATCAGGGTATAATGGTTTTGTGAAAAGTATGTAACAGGCAGAAGGAGGCGTGGCAGACCCCATAAAGTATATATATTCTTGATCAGGGCGACGAGCTGAGTCGATATAGCCCTGTCCGTCTGTCCGTCCGTCCGTCCGTCCGTCCGTCCGTCCGTCCGTCCGTCCGTCCGTCCGTCCGTCCGTCCGTATGAACGCCTAGATCTCAGATGATATAAAAGCTAGAGACTTCAAATTTTGTATGCATACTCATGTATACCATACGCAGTACAAGTTTATCTTTTTTTTTTCGATAACTCGTCCGATTACTTTTTTATCGCGAATAATCGATAAATTGATTTTGTTTATTCACCGTAATTTCAATACTTTTAGACCTGGAGACTTCAGATTTGGTGTGTATATACATCTGATCAATACGCAGATTTTGTCATTTACAGATTTTGGATACCACGCCCCCTTCGCCCCCAATTTGCAAAAAACGTATTTTAAGTACTAGAGACTTGTGCTTTGGAATGTATACACATTTGCACATTGTGATCACATTCTGAAAGTTTCATGAAGATAGTCCTATTACAGGAGAAATTATTCAGCAACAAAATTCTCATAGTATTGTCCACACTGCAGCGCAGCCCAAGCGCAGTCGCTGCTTACTGCGCAGTGAGCAGAGCGCGTGCTTATGCGTGCGTGAATATCAGCTCTTTGTAGGGATCAGGGTATCTCCTAGTCGAGCAGTCTCGACTAGAGCTTCCTTACTTGTTTATACATACATATGTATTCAATATATGTATGAGCTCATTCATACTGACTGCTATTGTTGTTGTTTGAATGTCCGAGCAGACAATTGGCGGCGGCTCTTTGGCTTCGCTGCTTGGCTGGCGGCGTCTGATGTCGTATAAATCGCACTCAATAAACCATGCGCAAGGCATAAATTATACTTTTATACATTTTTATTGAGCGTTAACAGACGCCAGACCATGAGAGTATCAGAAAAGAGACAGAGCAAGAGCAAGAAGAGAGAAGGTGGGAGGGAAATGCAATCACTTGAAACTATAAAGCAATTTGAGCCACTTGTTCTGGCCTCTTGTATTTTTAAATGCTTCAGGACACCCACAACAACAACAGCAACAACAACAGAAGCTCGCAGCCACAGCAATCGAAGCACTCGCATTCAATAGTCAAAAGTCCAGAAAAAAATCAAGCCGAAAAATTAATGAGCGCAATAAACATTTTAAGTGGAATTGTTTGTGAAGTTGTTAATTTTTAGTGCAATTTATTTTTGGCAAGTATAATAACAACTCTGCAAAATTGGGCAGAGAGAGACGCAGCACAGCGAGAGAGAGAGAGAGGTGGAGGGCTCTTGCATGGGCGTGGCTAGCCCGGCCATCCACTCACGCGCTGAACGATCATAAATAATCAGTTTACAAGTAAGTTACGCAGTTAATTTCTCTGGCTACCCTCGCCACAGCTCCAGCTAGCCCCGCCCACCTTTTCTGCTAATTTCCCCAAGGATGTGAACGGGGTTCGACAAAATATCAGACCGCCACGTCCTGCAGCATTGTCTGACACGCAGTCGATGCGTTTGCCTTTGCTTATTGTGTAAACCAGGCACGTCACCTGGCCAAAATATTTTCGGTTCTCGTTTTGGTTTTGGTTTTAGTTTTGGTTTTGGTTTCGGTTTCGGCTTTGGTTTTTTGCTCTACTTCTCAGCAGAACACAAATTATTAATATTTGATGCTGGTCCGCACAGCCCAGAGCTCAGCCAGTTCTATTTGTGTTGCATACTTGATGGCGCTTTCATCTTGTTAAGTGCTTAAAGCCTTTCCTCTTGGCCTCACACCCACACGCACGCACTCGACACTGTCTGCGCGTGTGGGTGTGTGTGTGTGTGTGCACTGAAGCTTTCTGTCATAATTGTGCAATCTGGCTGGCATTTATGACATTAGCGGTTGGCAATTTGCGGATTAAGCTTCAGCCACGTGGCCAGCCCCGAAAATACCAAAAAGCTCAAAATAGAGGCTGTCTTCGAAATTCTTTGGCCAACGGGGAATTGAAATTCCTTTATGCTGGCTAAGCACTTTCTACCCAACTGAAGATAGTCCCCAGCCTACATTGAAGTGCTTGTCGAAATGAATTCGAGACGAAAGCCAGCTCGATTTCAGTAGCCGGTAATATAGCTGGAACGAGCTGAAACTGTTTGACTAATTTTATGGCATGATCTGCATTATTATTAAAAAAATGTTTGAAGTAAATCTTAGTAGTAATATAATGCATAAATGTGGCCAAAGCAAGTTTGAAAAGTTGATAGATATTGTGAGTCAATGAACTGAATTTGATGTCTATGATAAACAAATTAAGCCTCAAACAATCTTGTCGATTGCCTACACCTATATATATTTATATATTTCTTCTAAGTAATAATGTAATAATGTATTTATCTCTTTAGCTTTGGCTGCAAATAAAAAGAAAATAAAAGTCTTACATTTGAAACACAAACAACATTAAAAAAATAACAGCTTTAGAATTTATAAATAAAATATATATTAAATATGTAAAATTAACAAAAAATATGTAAAACAAAAATTCAATAAAAATAAAAAAGTATATTTATATTAGTTGATTATTTGAAAATTAAATTTGATAAAAATATACTATATGAAATTTAAGATAATTCAACTTGATAAAACTTAAAGTAAAACAAAAATATATAAAATAAATTTAAAAAAGTGCTTTTACTGTGGTAAATACACATTTTAAAATTGATAAATTTATATATTTTCATTAATTTAATTATATAAATTATAAATTTATAAAATATTTATGATTACAAAAAATTAGGGTAATTTATTGATAATAATAATAAATAAAAAAAAAAAAAAATAAATAGAGGTAAATTTAGGAATAAATATATGTACATATTATAATGTTTAACAAACTTATTTATCAATATTCCAGCACAGTCCTCATTATCAATATAATAATAAATAACAAAATAATACTAATAAATAATAAAAATAAAACAAGTTTTATATAAAAAAATGTAAATGTGCCATAAGGTACATTTTATATGAATATATTTATGACTATATATAACGTGTTGAATATATTATATTTATGTCTATATATTTCATGTTAAATATATTTTTAGCCTAATCTTGAATTTTATTAAGTTGTTGTCCATAGCCACAGTGAAAAGCAGGTGTATAGTCAACAACTTTCGCATTGATTTATGTTTAAGCATTTGGCATTTTAGCAAGTGCTTAACGCATTTCGCCCTTGGCTGACTGTGTGAGTGTTGTGCGCCCTGCAGCGCTTCAGCTGCTTGAAGCACCAGGAACGCATGACCGACGTTGTGTGTGCGCGCATATTTCCACAAATTTGACACTCAGCGGGTCATGAACTGGGCGACGCGCTGCTCTGACCCCTGCCTGCCCGCTGTCTGCCTGGCCGCCTCCTGCTGCCCTCGTATGACATTGTTTTGGCTGCCGTGCACGCATAGCTTAGCTCACAGCCCGTTAAGCTTTAGCGTAGTTTTGCTTTTAAGCAGCTCTTTTAATTTCTACGCCCAGGTTGGCACGCAACCGGTTTCTCGTTAAGCCGCACTGCCACATGCCACATGCCACCTGGCGCAGTTGGGGCAAAGGCAACAATAGCAGCAACGGCGTTAGCCTTGGTATTAGCACCTTGCCATGTTTGCTAAATGCTTTCTGAACCCGAGCCCGAGCCTAAGAGCCCGACGCTCGTGTGGGCGGTGCGTCTTCGGGCTGGGCTTAGAGTGCGTGCGCCGGCGTCGGCAATTAGTGAACCAAACACTCTGAGCAGTGCCGGAGAGACAGATTTTTGTTATTATGGGCAGCACGGCGTTTGATTTCGCTGCTGATGGACTTTTTTTCCTTCTCACTCAATAATACTTATTTACACATTTATTGCTTATCACAGCAATCGATGGCAACGGCCTACGTTCAATGGACAATGGGCAATGGGCAATGGGCAATGGGCAATGGGCAACGGGCGATGGCAGCAGCCAGTAGGCCAAGAATAAATAAGGCTTAATTGTGTGTAAGCCTAACGGAGAGCCCGGCAATGGCAAAGGCTGCTTTATGGCTTGCAAATGCGGGCCAAAACCATTTAAAGGTTATCCATGGCATTATTTTATCAAAGGGAATTAACACGCATAAACAACAAGCAGCAGCAGCAGGAGCAGCAGCAACAAGAATAACAACAACAACATGAGCGAGGTCGGGCTCCCTGCTTATCGCGCGTTGCAGCAGTTAAACGCACGCACGCGCCCGCATTGCGTGCGCTGTGTGCAGCAGGAGCAGCAGCAGCGGCAACATCACGCATACGCCATGTGGCCTGCAATAAAAGCGCAAATAAATATTTGTGCCTCAGCCAAACCAGCTCACACACACACACACTCACGCACACACACACACACACCTGTTAGCCTGACGTGCACGCAGAGCTCAAGCGTTTTGTCTGCAGCTCAACTCACTTTTATCGATGGCGCGTTAAAAACGTTGCAGCTGCCGCTGCCGCCGTGCACAAGGTTTGAGCAGTTGTGCAGCGAAGCAAGCAGAATGAAATAAATCGAGCACTTAAACTAATGTCTGTAATGTCTGTCTATGAAATAAGTCGAAATTGATTGTTTGTTTGGGTTGAATAGCTTGCCAAGCTAATGGACAGATTTAAAAAATTAGCCTAGCATTGGAATCCTGCATTATCACTGATGAACATAGTCGAAGGAAAATTAGCAAAAACGTTGGAGATTCGTGAGAAAGAAAAAAATAAATGAAAAAATATACATATATCTATCTATATTTGTCTAATATAAAAAGCTTGATAAGATTACAGTTCTGTTCCTTATTTATTAGCAGCAGATCTGATACATATATCGATTGCAATCGATAGTACCGTTTCAACCATGAATTGAATAGTTATCGACCAAAAATAATTCCATAATCAACAACACTTAGGCATAAAAGTCTTTTCCAATTGACTTTGTTCGGTGCAAGAGAAATTCAAGGAAAAATGTTACGCCCACATTTTAAATTTAGAGGCAGAATCAGATGTCGCTCTCTCCCTCACCCACTCTCCCTCTCAGTCACTCTCCTTGTCTCTCACTCACTATTTATGTTAAATCAAAAACTACATTAAGTATACGCCCCGTTTTCGGCCTACACTGTGCTAAGCTGCCAGCCATTTATCACACATAGTTGGCGACCTTTTTTTCTGGTTTTTGGTTTGTTCTAGTTTGTCATAAGCAGACGTCGCCTGCCAGTTGCAGGGGCGTGGCAATCAAGGCGCTCGCTACAAATTGATCATAATCTGTACGCCATTTATCTTGCGGAGCTGCCGGGAGCAGGGCAGCGGAACAGCGGATGAGGGCCTTAGATGAATGGCCACGGAAGTGCGCACGATTGAGCCAGCCGTACGAATGACATGCTCTGAATGGATGGCTTTGTTTGAATAGATGAATTGCTTGGCCCGCAGCCGCCAGTCCAAGCCACGGAACCCAAACAGATCCGTTATTCCTGCCCTTATCTGTTTTTTTCTCGATTTTTTTTGTTTTGTTTCTTTTTTTTGGGGGGTTCGGGGGTGGCAGTCGATGTGCTAATTTGGCAATTTGTTTATCGATTTTGGGATGCGAGCTGCGAGCTGTGGTCAGTGGCGGGTGTTAAGTGACCAATAAAAATCACTTAAGCTTAAGTGCTTGTGCTACACAAACTGTTGAGCCACACAACTTTTTCGCAGCGTCATCCTTCAAAACTTGGGCTCGTAATAAGCCCACTTGTGTGTGAATTTCATCAAGGCAAAGCGAAAGTTTGGCTAAAGAGAAAAATTCCTCATTGCATAGTTCACAATTGTGTTCAAAGTTTATTGTTAAATTTTGCATTCATTTATCTGTCGAAGCTGCACCGAAAATCTATAATAAAGAGTTTAGCTAAGTGTGTGTGTGTGTGTGTGTGGTGTTGGTTTAATATATAGAATAATCATTATTCCACTACATTTGTTGCACTTGCTGCGGCGCCAGCTTGTGTTTATGCGTGAAGGGTTGAAACTGAAAGGTTGAGAGCCCGCAGACGTGGCTCAGCGCTTGGCGTTTGCAATTTGCCACAGTTTGAGCAGGCTCTTGACCCAGGCGCAACATTTGCGTGACACAAATTTCGCACAAGTAAACAAAGTAATACACAAAGAGCTAGAGAAAGAGAAAGAGTGAGAGAGAGAGAGAGAGACACTCGCTTTGTATGTGGGTGACATTTTACATGAAGCACGCTAGGCACATATTGATCAAGTGACAGGCCGAGTGACAAACAAACTGCCAACTGCGCCTCTGTGCTCTTATTATGCAAATGTGCCGGCCAAATTGATTCGCGCAACTGTGTCAGCAGAGTCGAAAACAAAGCGCGCCGTATGCGAAATCACAATAAAACCCAACCACACGAATGTATGCAAATATAACGCGCATACGCCGCGTAAACAATATAAAACAACAGCAAGAAATGAAGCAAATCTCACGCTAGGCGAAAATTGAAAAGGAATTTCATGAAGAAATAGCTAGAAAAATTTGTGGCTTGCCGTGAGCCAGAAATGGAATGATGAAATTGGAGGCACACCACCAATTGGCCAACAAATCGACAACAACAACAACAACAGCAACAGCAGGAGCCGCACCACCTGAGCTATAGAAATCTCAGCTTAAACTAATTTTTTGCTTGTTGCATTGCGGTTAGGGGATTTTTGTTGTTGTTGTTGGCAGACAACTGAAGTCGCTTTTGAATATTTAATAAGCAATGAAGGCGAAAAGGAACGCGAGAGAAACGACAACGGGAGCAGCTACGAAAGAAAAGCCACAAAAAATGAAAACACAAATTTCAATGTGAACGAAACCGAAAAGAAATTACACTGTAAAGGCGAGAATCGAAATGAAATGAAGAAAGCAGAATACCAAAACAAAAACTTAAAATAATAATTAAAAAATAATAATAATAGTAAAAATAAAATAATAATTACCATTACCATAAAAATAAATAAATAAATAAAATAAAAATACAACTATTTATTTAAAATGAAACTTATAATATTTGAAATAGTACAAATAAAATTAAAAAATATTTAAAACAATTTTATTTTAATTATTAACACGTCTCTTCTGCTTTCTTCTTCGCTTTCACATTCGATTTGAGCTCACTTCCTCCTCTCTGAATGACATTCTAGTTGAGTATCGATGGGCATATAGTTAAGTATCGTTAACATTATAGTTCAGTACCGATAGTTAGCTAGACTAGTTAGTGATATTCCCTAATGCCCTTCAATTCCTATTAGATTACCGCAATATAATATTATATTATAATTTTCATAGTTTATTTTTTGAAATTTAAGTTAAGTTTTAAAACACAATATAATACAATTTTTAAGGCTTAAGATACTAAAATCAAAATTATTTAACATTAATTAACACACTTAATTATTACAAATGTGTATCAATATTTTAAGCAGCTATATTCCTCTGTAACAAATAATAAACAAAAAATATCAATTTTTAATATATTTTCAAAATCGAAACACTCTCAATTAAGCAAAATGAGATTTTTAAATATATTTAAATATTAGCAATCTTGTATCTGCCGATGCAGAGATATTCTATAAATAATTTAATTTGAAGTCATTTTATTTAAGTTATTTTTTTTATTTAGCTGATAGTTAACTAAAAGTATTATAAATAGAAGAATTTTAAAATAAATTTGTTATATTATTATAATATTATTTTATTTAAACATAATTATTTTGCTCTTTTATGAACATTTTCGAGCGCAAATAAATCTTTACAAAACTCTTACAGTACTATGTCGATATTGCGAACGTATTTGCTGAATGTAAGAAAAGCATATCGAACGGCCATTCGTCGACATATCACAGACAAGTTTAGAGCGCAATAACACCCCATTTAGCGAGGGCAAATTGGCAACAAAGCGCTGCGCACAACTTGAGAGTCGTTTTCTCAAACACAAACACTCGCACACACGCCCATACACACCCACACTCTCACACGATTGTCCTGGGGGAAATATGAATGAACGCGCTGCTCGACAGGTGCGGTAAGCTGCTGGTCCCGTGGCCCAGGGCTTGTGTGCAATGGCAAATGCGTTGCTGTTGCTCCGTTTCATGGCCATAAAGGGACGCGCCGCACCACAAATTATTGAACGCAAATAAATATATGTGCAAAGTTGGCTGCAAGGGGCGCGATCCATAAATAAAATGGCGACAAAATAATTATAAAAAGAAAACAAAGCAAAAGAAAAGCTAAAAAAAAAACAGCTAAACAAGAAGTAGTTGCTGTGGTCAGCTTTTTCGATTACAACTTTTTCCTCTAACAAAATACGAGAAATAAAATTGGCAACATTCAACACGCCCACGTGCTATAGTATCTCTCTCTGTGTATGTGTGTGCGTGTGCGTGTGTGTGTACCGCCTGGCTACCTAAACAACTTCAACTTAATGACACAACAATCACAAATGCCATAAAACATTTCATATACATACATATGTATGTGTGTACATATATGTATGTAGGTGGATCGCACGTAGCTTTGTGCGCTTTTCTTCGTTTTATTATTTTATTTTCGTAAACTATTTTTGGCTGCGTGAATTTTTGGCTTTTCGCTGGCTTTTTGGCCAGCCGGATGGGCGCATTGTTATTGGCCGCTTTTTTGCTTTTGGCTATTTGCACTGCAAAGTTTTTCTATTATATTCAAATTAAACTTTTCGCTCCAATGCGATGCGAGTCAAGAAATTGTTGCTTCAGGGCACACACACGCGAATTACTCTGCGTGTGTGTGTGCGTGTGTGTGTGTGTGTGTGGAGGTGTGTCTGTTTCAGTTTGTATTTTATTGTGGCACATTAGATTGCGCTGCCTGTTGAGGTATCGCTCTTACTCTGAGGGCAGCTGCGGCACGTTCCGTCATTAAACTGCCGCCTGGCAACGACTGTCTGCTGTTCTTCTTCTTTTTTTAGACATTCACCGCTTGCAGCTTTAAAATAATAAATTTTGTGCACATCTGGGATATGAAACTAAAGAAAAAAATTTAAGTTTGCGGCATTTGGTTAAGGCAAAGCCAGCAGATACCCGCTCGAAACTCGCATAACAAACTAAACTAAAGTGAATTGGATTTTGAATATATATAAGGGTCTGATTAGATTAAAGTATAGCTAGATTTGTATGCAGAAAACTTATGTGCATCTCTACTAAAGGGCACGAATATATTAAGGCCAAAAAGGACTTTATTTTGGCTTTTACATTCAATAAAATATTCAAATATTTTTTTATTATTTTCATAAATTTTGATCTATAAAATGTAACAGGCTTATATTATTTATAGGTGCAGATTCATCAATAGTGATGATAGCTAAGAACAGAGAGTGACTGAAATTATTTATCATCAAGTGCCGATTGTGTAATGATGAGTGAAAGTCTCAAATAAAAATGAAGAGAAGAGAAGCGAGTTGAATCCGTAATGATTATAGCAAGAAATCGTACTGTCAGAACTCACATCAGATTTGATATATTTCTATGAAATAAAGTCCTTCCTGAATTGATATTATATTTTATTTTATTTTATACAATTTATTTCATTTTATTTTTATTTTATCTATATTATTTATTTTAGTTTATTCTGCTACATTTCGATGCAAATTAATCTAGGTTTACATATGTTCTATATTATACTAAATATTAGTTCCCAATTTCATTAGACCTCATATACTCCACTTCGCACACGCGAGCGAGCATCGAAAGCGGGCGCTGAAAAATTGCAGCTATTGCAGTGCTAAAGTAGAAAAGCGGCGCATTTAGCAAGTTATCAAGTGCTTGACTCTAATTCTATTTATTGCTGCATTTGCCATTAAGCCGACTACAGTGTGCGCTGCCTAAAAGCGCCGCCAGATTGGCTAGATGTGAAAAAGACAGCGAGAAGCTGGGAAAATCTGTGCTATGCAATATATTTAAGAAAATATATAATTTTAAAAATTATTATTGATGAAGAAGCAGAAGAACTAAGTAGAAAGAATTCAAAAAATATATATTTCTAAATTTATATTCGCTAATTATAATTGAAGTTAAAACTTTGATCTATAATTTTAATTAATTTGCTCCATAATTTTGTATTTTCTTTGCAAAACTCATAGAAATTTATGTTGTCTAATTGTAGCTCATTCGCGTTGGCTCTTGGGACTTCAAGCTGAAGTCCGCACAGACGAGGGCCCTGGCTAAGACGTTTCTTGGCAATGGCTGCTGCAGTTGCAATTTTAACTGTCTTCTTCTCTAATTTCTCTGCAGCACTTGGGCTTTTCCTTAGCTCTGCAGAGTGTGTGTGTGTGTTTGTGTGTGTGTGTGTGGTGGGCGGGGTTGCACAAGAAGTTTATTTAGTTGGCGAGCAATACACTTACTCACACACACACACACACACGCACACACTGACAGGCGTTGTCCATATTTCTTATTGATTTATCTGTTAATTAAAATTCTTAGCACGTAGCTTGGCTGAATGGAAACTTGGCAGTGGAAATGGCAGTGGAAATGGAGATACATACAATATGAAGTGCTTTAACTGTTGTTAGTGCTGCTGCTGCTGTTGTTGTTGTTGCTGAATACATGAAACAGGCAGGCAACACGAAATGCATTTCAGCTGCATGTCTTCAAACTGTAATGTCTACGCACATGTGTAGGTGTGCAGCTATGTGTGAGTGTGAGTGTGTGTGTGTGGGTGTATTTATCGCTGTGTGAGATACATTGGCTGCCTTTTAATTTAATCAAGTTGTACACCCACAGGGCAGAGCTCTTTGATTGATTTCCTAAAACAAAAAAATAAGGAGTAACAAAATAATACATACATGTACACCCACTCACACACACACACACGCACACACACGCACACGCATGGCAGACCCGACGCAATAATAAATAACATGCTGAAAACTTTCAACTGCTGACAAAGCAAATTTGCTTACAAGCGCCAGCCCAGCCCAGCTCCAGCCCGATAGACATCGACTTGTGCACAGCTATTCCCATTCCCATTTCCATTCCCAATCCCATTCCCATTCCTAGTGCTCGTGGCCATATCTGCAGACAGGCAAACAGACAGAGACATAAGCATATTACAATATTACGCTGTCACCGGAAGTAGCAAAACCAGAAGAGACGGAGCAGCAGAATAATAAAAGAAAAACGAAAGGAAAACCGAGAAAAAGAAGGCAAACAGATTGTATGCGACAAATGGCTGATAATGTTGCTGGTAGCCAGGGATTGGCGGCCAGAAGCAGAACCAGAACCAGAAGCAGAAGCAGAACCAGAAACAGAAACAGAATCAGAGCCAGAGAACTGGGTCTTCGCTGCTGCGATGGCCAGAAGGCGCGGCGTGGCGAGTTGATGATGAGCATGCGGCATGTGGCATGCGGCCCCAAGGCCCATGCAGCAAATGTTGATGCGGGCGCTGCGCTGCCCCCGAAAAAATAAAGACAGCCTGTCTATGACTCTGGCATTATTTTAACATTTTATGCTGGCACAACGCTAAATCTGACAGTTGACTAGCGCACAAAATATGCTACACACACATACAGAGAGTGACAGAGAGACAGGGTGTGAGTGAGAGGGGGACAGGGAAGGAGCTGACATATGGCAAATATTGTATTACATGCAGAAAGCAGACGGAAACGAGTCTAGAAAGTGTTAACTGTGGCCCTGTTTGTGCTTGGCCATGCTGGCGTTGATATTCAATCAGCGCCACTCTCATATATTCATCACACTCATCATCATCATCATCGCGTTTGTCATCCTCATCATCATCGCTGTAGAGTTGTTGCCTGCATCTGCACCTTTGCCGCCAATAATTGGCCAAGCAGCTCACGTAGTGAATCAGTGATGAATGTTTTTATGCTTATTGTTGAGTTCACTGAGCGAAATGAGTTGTTTGTCTTGTTGTGTGTGTGTGAGTGTGGGCAGATAGCGTCAAGCCGTGTCTCATTACCTGAGGTTCTGCCAACACAGCTGTATATATAAATGTATATAATATGATTTGTAAGCTGAAGACAACGAAATATTCGAGTTGAATAAGGAAAACTTGCTTGAAATTTATTTGTGTTAAATAAGTTTTCATTATTATTGTTTCATATGTCACATACAGCATACTTGGACTGCACTTAAATCAGCGCAAATAATTGATGCTCAAATATCACGCATACGCCGCATGCAACATATTTGCGGCTTCAATTGGCAGCAATTGCACACCGAAATATCACTAATTGTCATTTACAATCGACTGGGGGCCCAGCTCGAGGGCTCCAAATGCAATTCAACGAGCCGCAACAATTGTGGCAAGCAGGTGGAAAAGCTGTTGCAACGGCAATTGCAGCTTTGCAATTATGCCAAATCGAAATGGTTGCGGCCACAGCGAGAGCGGGAGAGAGGGTGAAGAGGGTGAGAGGACTGAGTTCATAATAAATTAGGTTGATTGCAGAGCAGTTACACTTGTTTTTGTTTCGTTTTTTTTTTTTTTTACTTTTTCGGTTGCCGCAAAAGTCACAAAGCAAAAAGACGGCCGGCCAAATGGCAAATGGTTTGTATAGCAAGTCAACTCTTCTGCAATTTGATTACCGAGCCGCGACATTGTCCTCAACATCGTCGGCGCTGCCGTTGTTCTTGTTGCTGTTGTTGCTGTTGTTGCTGTTGTCGACGGCGTCTGCCTGCCCCTCATCAATTATTCAGGCGTCATCAACCAGCCGACCAACTGCCCAGCCACGGGCAACAATTGCAATAATTAGCGCATGATTTAAAACCGTCAGTAATCATCATTACCGTTGTCGTCGTATTCGTTGTCGTGTTCGTTGTCGTTGTCGCTGCTGTTGTCGCTGTCGATGGCCTGCTCCTAGTCCTTGTTGCTCTCATCATTAGCAAAAAGGCGCCGAGCAACAACACCGCAGCGAATGGCCAGCCGCGGGCTTTTCATTTTCAGCTCGTGAAATTTTCAAGTGAAATTTTCGCTGCGGCTCACGCTAATGACGATAAATTGCGTCGCTCGGCCAACTATAAATAAGTTTCGCTCGGCTTACAGACGACGCCCGCTCTCAGCCCCGCTCCGCACAATCGGCAACCGCTGAGCCAATGCGGCAGCCGAATGCATCAGAGAACGGCTTCAATGTGCCGCGCAATGCATTTCCATTGTTGTCCAGACATTGCATTAACTCCACAAATTTGAACTCAATTTAGTCGCCGCTAAAGTTGACCTCACTTCAGCCAAATGTACCGCAATGCAGTTTAGATTTATATTCTCTATATGAGACTTCATTGATGTACTCTGTGATTGGGCTACAATATTATAAATGTAAAGAACTCAAAGTGATATATTTGCATAAAAATTAATATGAAGAAATTTAGAATATTTAAAAAAATTTTAGATAAATTTTAACATGGTTGCAAAATATAAAATATTATTTTATAATTTTGTACATATATTAAAAAATATTTAGAATATTTGATTGAAGACATACAAATGATTAAATAGATATAGCAATAGGTATAGCTTGCTCTGGGCTTTTGGGTGTAGAAATTTATGAAAATTATTGAAGTAAGATCTTCTTCTCAAAATTTATTTTACTTTCAATTAATTTTTAAGATTTTCTTTAGCCTTTACTTCGAGATAAATGTATAATGCAGTTGAAAGGCGTCTTACCGCTGGCAGCTGGAAAACTTTTCTCTGCTCCTGTAAACATATTTATAAATAAATATATATCGAAATATCACTGCACTATTTCTCCCTTATATATTTCCTTTATATAATTTTACAAATTTGTTTGCACATTTTTATTTTTTCCAGCATCAGCTTTCAAATAATTTATATATTTATATTTATATTTATATTCTTATTTATATATATTTATATTTATGTTCTCTATTAAGATCTTCAGCTTTTCAGTTTTAATATAAATTTCACAAGCTTCTAAACTCGTTTCTTTGATTAGGGCAAATTTCTTATAAATTTCTATAGTAAATAATTTCCAAATAATTTTTCGAGATTTCTCAAGAAAACTTAATTGGATATCTCAAAAACCACTTGTCAGCCGTTTGTTCTAGCTCTCAGAATGTCAGGCGGAGCCTTTGAAATATTTTACTTAGCTTTGCGCTCAGTCAGATAACGAATTCCGAACGAAAATTCTATTAATAATTAAGTTGCGTACGGCCCATGGCCGAGTTGACAGTCGGTTGCAGTTCACTGGATTAATTTCGTTTCGCAGACCTTTGGCTACTTCTTTTGCTCTTTGAGTAAAGTTTGGTTTTTTTTTTCGTTTTTCTTTTTGCAGCCAGGCATTCGGACAGTCAGGGGCGAGACTTGAGTACTTTGGCTTGGGTTAGAATTGATACGTTTAAGTCTATTAGTAGTGGCATCGTCAACAACATCATCGTCGTCGGCGCTCACACGTAGTTCCATAAATCGCTCACCACGGAACGGGGAAGGCAAAGGCAAGGGCAGAGGCAAAGGCAAAGGCAACAAAGGGGCGTTTGTCCAACTTTATTTAGCTACTCAATCAGGGCCGCAAACAACACTTCACAACATTTGCCAGCCAAGCAGCCAGCCAGTTGGCAAATGGCAGGAGGCAGCAGGAAGGCGGCAAACGGTAAAGTAAATAAATGAAGGCGAGCTTCGCACTTTTGTCACAGCCAAGCCGTCTCGAACTCCACCTCTCCTCCTGCCAGTTGGTCAGTCACTTGTGCTGCACATTCAAGTGTCACTGATTTGAGGATAAGCACTTCACAGGCAACTTGATAGCACTGCTGAATGAGCCCACTCACAGGCAAACATTCCATCAAGCAGTCAACCCAGTCAACCCAGTCATCCAGCCACCCAGTCAGTCGCTCTGTTACTCTGTCACTCAGTCAGTCGGGCAGTTCGTCTCCTGCTTTGAAAAAATATAACAGTAGTAGTGGTCGTAGCTTTTATTCGAGTGGCACTCGTGCAAGACGAACTAATTTGAATATATAAAATCAACAGCAACAGCAACAGCAGCAAGCAGCTAAGAAGCCCCACAGGCAAACGGCAGACAAGAGCAGACAGCAAAGCGAAATTGATGAAAACAAAAGCAGTTGCCATCCTCGAGTGTCTTTTGTGCTCATGAATGGGTCAGTTTAATTGCTTCAATTTAAACAGCTCACACATCCACTGCCAATCGCTTCATTTAACTTGAGCTAATAATCCACATTCAACTTGACTCTGTCCCTAAGTATTCTTTTTTTTTTTTTTTAAGAATTATTGGCTTCTCTATCAATTGAAGGAAACTCCATTCACTTGACTACAAAATTGATGTTATTAAACAGGAATAGAGTTACTTATACTCTTTTTCCACTGCTCAAATGATTGGTAATAAATTTCATTAGCGTCTACAAACCTTAAAATGAAAAATATTTTTCTGTTTTTTATTAAATTTTAGATTTTAGTTGAGCAGGGAGCTAGAATAGCAAATTGTGTATGTAAAAGGGAATATTTTCGTGCATTGCTTTATTATTCATCCTCTTTAAAGATTTTATAGCTTCAGTAAGCTCTTAATTTATGTAAGCTTTCTTCCCTCTCTATTTTTTACTACTTTTCTTTTTACAGATTTCCATAATTTATTTAGTGTCTCGACCACATTCTTTTTTACTAATTTAGACTAAAATTTCTTGCTCAATAAACTTTTCACCTAATTAAAATATTCGCGAAATGTGCATTAGCCTTTTGCCAATATAAAACTAAACCACAAAATTATTGCGCATAGTTCATAAATAAGCGTAAGTAATTAGCGAGAGTGCAAAAAAAAAAAAAAAAAAAAAAAAATAACAAAAAAGTGGAAACCATTGGCTGGTAGGATTTCCAGCCAAATGCAGTGAGCCTGGTTCATAATTGGCCGGCAGCTCTTTGCGCAAGTGGCACATGTAAATTAGCAAAGCGATACAGAGAGTGAGGCATAGAGAGAGAGAGAGAGAGAGCGAGAGAGGGTAAGGCAACAGAGCGAGAGCAAGCATAAAGAACCCAATAATGAGTTAAAGTTGGGTTGCCAACTTGGATAATGCGTCTCTGCGGTGCTGGCAGCAACTGTTGACAAAATGAAATCAATAAATTTGGCGCAAATCAATTAAAATAGACATTAACTGTTGACTGCGTGTGTGTGTGTGTGAGTGTGGCTGAGTGTATTAGTGTGTGTGTTATGCAAACTGAAATATTTGTCAATTTGCGGCTTTGACAAAATTAAATTTGTTACACACAAACACACACACACAAACACACACACACACACACAGAAACACTAACACATACTGCTTCAACTATTTGCCATTTGTATAGCTGCCTGACTCGATTTGCATATGTATGTCTGCTGTGAATATTATTTAAATTTATTTATATGGCTTATTAAAATTGTTGTAAGTGCGTTATTTAATTAAATTTTTGTCAAATTTGATTTGCGCAAGCAACGCAAAACCGAAAATATGCAAATAAATTTGCTCACTTGATGACAGTCGAAATGGAAAAGGAGAGGAGGACTTAATGATTTAAAGAGATTAGCGCTGTTGCTCGAGCTAACTAAATAAATATGGAATATTCAATATTCAATCAATGCAGGTCAGCAGCTGTAAGAAAAGTACAGCTAACTTACTTGGGCTAAGCGGGGCTGCCAGCTGCCAGCTGCCAGCTGCAAGCTGTTTCAGATAATGCAGATTTATTCGCTCTTCGATTTCAGGCACGTCAAGTGCTGGCAGACTGTGATTAAATATGATGCATATATAAATAAATGCATAGCAGCTTGCAAACGGTAACTGAGGCGAGTCATTAAGAAAAGTGTAGCATGCTTTTGTGCGCTGCTCGCTTGCAGTTTACGCTGGCTTTCATTTGCCAGCTGCTGCTCTGGTGGCTCGAATCTGATATCAGCTCGAGGGCGTCTGCTTTAAGTGCTGGCTAATTAAAAACACTTAAGTATTTACGTAAACACAGAAAAAAAATTGTATAATGCGCGTGTAATGAATGGCTATCGAGCTATGCAAAAAAGTGTAGCATAATTTGGAGCGCTGCAGACTTTCATAGCCATGTTAGCACAGCTGTCGGCCCTGATTTGCTCGGCAGCTGTTGCTGATGTATCCGATTTGTTATCGGCGCCAGGTCATCTTAGTTAAATGCTGTTACGATTCTGGCCTGTTGTAATAAAATCTGGACTAGTGCATAATTAGGCTACCTTGGCAATTGCGAATTTTCCACACACCCACACACACACACACGCACACACATGCAGACATAGTCAGCCGTTCGTCTAATTAAAAAGCCATTAAAAAGCTTTCAGCTGCTCATTATACATTTAAATATTAGTATGTTTTTATTTCGGTGCTGCTGCGAGCAGCGGGCAACGAGCAGCGAGCTGACTGCCGACTGCTGCCCACAGCCACGCCCCAACGCCACGAAGAGCCAGCGCTTATTTTTAAAGTTGATGTGCATGCGGTGTATGAAAAACAACATTCACATAACTAAGCAAGCAGGAGTACTACTGCTGGATATGACCGACTGCAAGATACGCTGTAGTTGTAGGTGTTGCGGAAATTGAGCTTACTGTGAATGTAGCAGGAGACCTTTGCTATATATATACAACTATACCTGATTTTATTTTATTTAGTTTTGAATCAGTATTCATATATTCATCGCATTTGATTTAATTTGCTTTCTTCTTTCTGCTTACTTTACCCACTACTCCTTTTTTTCAGTCTATAAACAAGTTCATTCTCTGGCTTCTGGTACATTTATCCAAATGCTCCACCGTTTCTGCTGCCCTCTTTGCTTATTGC
The DNA here is from genome assembly GCA_037075325.1 of Drosophila mayaguana. Taxonomy (NCBI): domain Eukaryota; kingdom Metazoa; phylum Arthropoda; class Insecta; order Diptera; family Drosophilidae; genus Drosophila; species Drosophila mayaguana. Next base: position 4,774,208 of record JBAMCG010000115.1, on the reverse strand, counting down.
AGCGCGCGTCTGCTTGAGTGCGAATGTATGTCTGTGTGTATGAATATATAGTTATGCATAAATTCATTTGAATTAAGTATAAAATGATTAAAGCTCGCTAATTGTTTGCAAATGGCCAACGCGATGCAACTTGGGAAATGCATTTGCCAGCTGTAAAAATAATGACAGCAGAGTGTTCAATTTATTTTGATTACAAAATAAATCATTAATTTCATTTTGAGCTTCATCAAGGAAAAAGGTTGAGAATGCAAGCGGAAAAGTGAGAAATAATTCAGAAAATCTTTAATGTTCTTTTTATGATTATATTAGGCAAAGTTTATCTTTAAAGAAGCTGGAGAGTCGCATGAACTATGTTGTAATGAACAAATGAGAATTTTACCAATATTTAATCCCTTGATTTATTATTTTATATTTTCGATATTTTCATATATTATTATTTAAAAAATAAGTAAGTTTTTTCTTCTTAGAGTTAAATTAAGTTCTTAAATTCAAGATTGAAATCAAATAATGACTTTAATTTAAACTTTTACAAGATGTTTTGAAAAAATATTGTTCAAATAAAATATAATAATAATAATAATAATAAATAAAGAAACAGTGGAAAATTTAAAAAAAAAAAAAATTAATAAAATTTATATATTTATATTTTTCAATTTATACTATAGTTAATTAACATTGTATCATTTTTTAGATATTTTTTTCATTAAAGAATGCTTCGACTAGCTTTATTCTTCACAGCTCTACTCAGCCCGATTTTAAAAACAAGCTTAAGAGCTTTCAATTCACACTTAAAAATACACACAGCTGTTGTACTATATTGTCGGGTAAGACAAATACCTGAACTCACTAGCAATGCTAGCTGAAATGATTCACAAAGCATTCAATGATTCATTGTGCTAGAGGCAGACGCGTTAATCGCGCGGCTTATCAGCCAAGTACACACGGAACCACTCAAACAATTAAAAGGAAACAAGCATTGGTGTTGTTACACAACATTTGAGCATCAAGAATTAATGAGTGAGCGCGCTCGCAGGCAGCTGGTGGCTGGAGTAAGTGCTCAAATTCGAATTATTGCGCTCGTTATTGAGGCACTGAGGCAAGCAGCCCACAAATGCAACCGAGGCGCTTAAGACATAAGAGTTCTTAGCTGCTGCTGCTGCTGCTCTAAGTGCGGTGCGGCAGCGCCGTAATGCCAAGCAATTTGCGTTGAATGCGAAAGAGATTAAAACAATGTTGCATTTCTAATTGTTTTAAGCAGCCAGTGACGACGCCGAGCATGGCAGGATACACATGGCGTATGCGCAATGCCCTCCACTCCACTTCACTCCACTCCACTCCTTGCAATTGCAATTTAAGTATTTTCTATTTATTGCACAAGACACACACACAGACTGGGCTGTGGGATATCAAGTGCTCGAACGCCCGGGCAAGCAAACATATGCAGCTGTTTCAACAATCCAACTCGAGACTCAATTTGCGCAGCTTAAGTTTCATAGTTTGCAATTATAAGATTATTAAACACACAGCCCTGTATCTCTTTCCATCTGCTCTCTCTCTCTCCCTCTCTCTCTCTCTGCACTCAAATTGCGTTTCGATTTGAATAGCACTGCAGTCTGTTCAGCTCTGCTCTGCTGCATTAAGCATACGCCAAGTGGTCAACAAGAGACGTCAATCAATCGAGCTACATAAAAGCTGCTCATGTGCACTGCCAATTCGCGCACTTAATTGATAGCCTTTCAATATTAATAAAATTTGACGCTGAATGCAGCATTTTGGCATTGAAAGGTCAACTGATGTCGGGCTACGACTGCACAAGAAGAGTATATCAAATTCATTCACAAATGGTTTGCTGTATAGCAGTCAATCGTGCATTAAAATATATTTGATTATGAAATACCCTTTCTGAAATTTAGAATGAAAGGAAACGGTTTTCTGTGAAATTGAGACGAGGTAGAGGCATAAGCCCGAATTTTATATTTCTCTTCTCTCATTTAACACACACTTAATTCCCAGTAACTTTTACCATGATACATTTAATGCCATAATTTATTTGAGCATTTAGTTGGCAGCTTCCTGCTGCATGCGAGGTCGATGGCTTATGGCGTTTAACTATGAGCTGGCCAAAAAATGATCAAATGTCATTTCGGTGCACTTAACGGGTCGACCGCAGCATTTGGAAAATGGTCGATAACATTTTGCCACAAATTTATGAATTGCTTTGGGTTTCGGTTTGTGCGGCTTGATATGTGGTTGCTCGTTACGAGCATCGAGCATAATGAATAGGCCAAATTAATTGAAGCAATTTATGTATATATTTTAAGGTGCGTTGTCAAAGCGAATCAACATAAATGAGCTAATTACAAAGGCAACAGTGTGTGCTGGGGCGTGTGTGTGCATATGTGTGTGTGTGTGTGTGGATGTGCATGTTTGTGGGCTGTACTTATGTCTGATCCAGCTCTGATTGAGTCAAATACAATCACAAATTTTGCTAACCAGCTATGTGCGGTGACACAGCCTTGAGCTGGCCGTAGACAGCAAGAGGAGGCGGCACAAGGCAGCCGGCAATTGAAGGGCCTAAACAAACATTACTACACACACACACACACACACACACACGTGACACTGCGGTAGCTGCTGCACCTTTAACATTACAATATTATGTTTATAAGACATATTAGACAAGCTGATGTCAGTGCGTGTGTATGAGCATTGCTTAGCATAATATTAATGTTGCATTTATTTTATATATATATATGTTGTAAAAATAGGAAATCAAATAAATTAGTAAATGAAAACATATCTGCCTTTGCCCATCTCATGCCCTTGCTCTTCAAACTGGAAGTGAAGCGTATGAAACAGTACTACTATGAGCAAAGCCTCCTGCTTCATTATGTCCTTAATATTCGAAAATTCCTCAACTATAAATTTTTAATTGCAAAGCATAATGCAAATGCTCAAATTGAGCCGAAAGTCTCTAAAGAATATGCAATGGTTACTAATAATAAATGACAGGGATGAATTGAAGCAGTAAATAAGTTGAAAATGTGTTATTCTAGTCAGATTAGACATTTCCACATATGCATGCGCATCCGTCAATTAACAATGGTTAATAATGTAAGATTCTTGGCCTGTAATTTGCTACCAGGCAGTTGTTGAATGCATTCAGACGTGTAATTTATTGAATTCTGCAGCCGAGGCGAGTCAGAGAGCGACGCAGACGAAAGCGACCTGCATGCTAGCCAGGCTAGCGTCTTGACTTGACTTTGTTATTGACCCTAGCCAAAAAAGACAAGACTGCAACCAAAATAATGCGGTCTACTGCCCAAAAATCAAAGTAGATAAACAGATACACACACACAGACACATATTTGAGAGTGTTTCTAACATGTTTGCGCAAGCAAACAAAATGTATTTAATTTGTGATGCATAAAATAATGTGGTTAGCAGCAGAGTTGCGGCTTTGTGCGAAAGCCGCAAAAACTTATTGCATACCTATTTTGGGCAAAAATCTTAAACAATTTGCCCGGCAACTGGATGGCAAATTAAATTGCGGCGCTTGAGTCAACACATTCAAAGTTGAGCACGAGGAAAATGTAAAAAGTGAAAAGTGAAAAGCGAAATGCGAAAAGCGCTTGCGAGACGCGAACCTCTATCGAAGCAAAACTTCCTTACAAGCAACTCAAACCGAACTTTCCCTCGATGCTTTCAAAGAAATCAAAAACTTGGCCAATGGAGACCACGAGAGAGAGAAAGAGAAAGAGAGAGAGAGAGAGAGAGTGTGTGTACGTGTGTGTGTGCGAGATACAGAATGCGAAATAACTTCAACGTTTCGGCACAGAAATATTATTAGCATTTCATTTAAGGTAACTATCCTTTTCTATCGCAGACAAGTTTTGAATACAGCTCGCTCATAGGTGGAAGGAGCAGGTTCACCTTGAATCACAGAAAACTTTCCACCAAGTCTACTCTCAGTTAGGCAACAACTGTGCTGACAGCAAATGCTGAAGACCAAATGGACTATGAAAATTAAAGGAGGCAAAATTAAGCCAAAATAAATCAAATTCTAATAAACAATTAAATAAATCGAATGGATACAAAGTGTGCAGAGTATGAGATTAGAGTCGGATTTCAAAATAATTCAATATTATTAATATAAAAAATAAAGAAAATATATAAAAAAAAAATAATATAAAAAATTAAAATGTAATATTGCTTAACACATCGAATATTGCTTAATAATAAAATAGATAAAAAGTGTGCAGAGTCAGAGATTAGAGTCAGATATTAAAATAATGCAATATTATTAATTTCTATATTAAAAAAAAAAAAAATAAATAAATAAATAAATACATAAATAAAATAATAAACAAAATTAAAATAAAATATTGCTTAACGCATTAATAAACTACATCATATAAACATTTTTGGGAACGTTAAAAATTTATTAATTCCACTTTATATGTATAATAATATAAATTATAAACAAATATATTAAATAATAACACAAAAGAGTTTCTACTAAATATATAATAGCCAAATAAAAGTTATAAAATAATTAATATAACAAAATTAAAAACTAAAAATTAAAAATAATATATTAATTATTTTTTATATATATTATTTTTTGCCAATATTTATTATTTAAACAACATTACCTTATAATTGTTATGATATATTTGAGCCATTGGAGTTTCAACAATGGACACCTTAGGGCTATTAGCAGTTATGAACAAAATGTGCCGCTGCAATTGCCAGCTGCCAGTGCAGGCTGAAACATTTACACAGGGATAATTGCCCTTAATTTAAAAGGTGCAAAGAAGGAAGTAAAAAAGCATAATTGCACCTGAGCACATATGACAGTCGCACGTCACGCTCGTCTCGTCGGCTGAAGGCAACTTTCACTGGCGCCACTTTGGCATTATTGACTGTGCCGGCCGTGTCCTTGTCGTGGCATCCAGGACAATAAGTTGAGCTGCTGGTGAACGCGAGAACTGACGTTGACAACGCTGACAATGCTGTCAACGCTGTGGCTGAAGGACCTCCGTCCTGCTGCTGCTGCTACGCCTCCTGCTGCTGCTGCTGCTACGCCTCCTGCTGCTGCTGCTGCTGTCGATTGTCATGTAGGGATTTAATAATCTCGGTGCTTTTCCTTAACGCCCCGCCTGACAATTTGAATGCCTTTTTCATTCTGTTGATTTACATTTGCTTATTGGATTCGCTTCCGCTGCCGCTTCACCTGTGACTCCTGCAAAAATTTCCTTTATTTTTTACTCTGACCATATACAACGGAAATGGCTTGACTTACTCTTAAATGATTTATCAACGCGGCCAAGGACAAATTATCAAGCAGCCCGAATCGTCCAGCCAAAGGTCAAATGAATGCCAGCTGAATACGTTAAACATCATAAAAAATGCATATCCATAATTGAGATGTGTCATTGAGACAGCCAGAGCAGAGCGTCAGACTCGATTGAGGCACAGCAAAACTTGGTCGAATAGCAAGACCCAATCGAATCATATGAGCCAAAGCAACAAGTCAATTTTCAACTGTTTTTATACATAATTTAGTGCAATCATATATAATTGAAAAGTTGAAGCAAATTTAGCTGGGATAGGTTTCAGCTATAAGATCTGAGCTCCCTCAGCGAGGCTTGAGGCTCTACACGGTTTCACTCAGCTCATCACAAATAAGATACAAGTCCAAAGTTTAAAGCTGAAAGCTCACTACCGTGTCATTGACTTGTGAGCTGTAAATATTTGAAACGCTCAAAACATTCGCAGTATCGGGCGCGCTTGGGGTGGACCAAAAACACGCGAGCAATGGCAACGAGTGCGTTCGATTTGGTCGGAAATTGCACTGGGCTGCCGTGCATTTCATAGGTATGCAGAGCACTCGCACTCGGACTCGCAACGACAGGCAATTGCCAATGCGGTGGCTACCATTTGGCGGCCACTAGACACAAGCCGCTCGCTGTCCCATGTGGCGTATACGCAACATATTGACATGTAGCCACGGCTAACTGGCAATGGCGATGGCTGTGAATCTATGCTTTGTGTCTATTTGAAATGTTTGCAATCTTTTCATCCACTGATGGATGACAAACGAAGCTGTAACAGAGAGATAGAGATGGACTGAGAGAGGGAGGGAGGGAGCAAGCGCCAGCTATTGAACATGGCGGCGATGATTCGAAACTTATTGTTGGCAAAAGTTTTCCGTCACTTGGGACAGTTGTGCTGCTGTTTCCTTTCGGTCGCAGCCAGTGTTGTGCTTAAGTTTGCAAGTGCCAATGGCCAGTGTTGTAAAGTGCTTGACTGCATCGCTGCTCGGAGCTATTTGCTCTTAACACTTACCCAACCGCTCGACTGCAAAGAAAGCGTGCCAGCCAGATACCAATCGAGCTGTTGACTTTGCGCATAGTTTGAAGCGACTGCCCAGTGTTGCAAAACGCTCTGACCCACATATCGACTGTTAGCTATTCTGGTCGAAGCTGCAATCAATGGCAATTACATTTAATTTGAGCCACATCCAGCTGACATTATGGCCACAATGCAGCCAATTTGACGGCCATTTATTTTAATTAGAATTTTCACTAGCCGCCGGGCGCATTTGCGTGATTACAAAGTTTAAAGGGACAACAATGGCAACGGCTTCCGTTTCAATGTCATAAAAATAGCTCACGTGTCACGCCCATAAAAGTCACACATAAAACAACAACAAAAGTCACTATAAAAACACAAAAAGCCAAATTTAATTACAAACAAGCAAACATTAAAATTTGTAATTCCATCATAAAAATGTTCTCGCTCCCCCTCGCTCCCTCTCTCTCTCCCTCGCTCTCTCTAAGGGCTCCCTAATCCCGTTGAGCGAGGGGCTAGGCGCGGGGGTCACCTGCTTGGCTTTTACCTACTTGTATTTCCTCAATAAAAACACTGCAGCAGATTAGCCAATTCTCTTGGGCCGTTTTGTGTTTCTGGAAATTGCGGTTTTTAATTACTTTATTTTATTGCGCAAGTTTTTTGAACGTGGCGGCGCACTGAAGATTTCACAGTACATAAAATCTGCGCGGTGTGAAATGGCAGCCAGCAGCAACCGGACAGCGTTAACATGCCATTTGAACAGCCCTCTAGCCCCTCCTCCAGTTGCTGCTCTCCATTTTTGCTTAGTGTTAACTGAAACTGAAACTGAAACTGGAAAAGTCGACAGTCGTCGGCCCATCGTCCAGGCCGAGTTTGACTATGAGTTTGAGTTGTGACAACGCTTTTGTCTCATTCCAGTTCACGTGCGTTGGCTCAATCTCCTGCTACTGTTTCTGCTTCTTCATTGACTGTCTGCCTTGTCCAGCACTTGGTGCAGTGCCACATGACACGCGTCACACGATGCCACACCCACGACCCACGACCCACGCACCACTAACTACTCACCCACATCCACAATCGCCGCGTTGACACCCAAAATTAGTGAGCAAAGAGTTGAGATGCGAATGACAAAGAGTAATGGGCGTGACTGTTCCAAAATCTGATGGAAATTCAAGGAAGCAGCAACGGTGTTGAAGTTATGAATATGCGACAAATATATAAACAAGACATATAGCCATATATAAATAGCATTTTTATGCTACCTGATATCGATTGCCGTTATGCCAAGTGCTATCGATAAGCGCAGTGTGATTAGGCTGAACAACTATCGAGTAGGTCTGCTCTTCAAGTTCAGTTTTTGACTGCAGATCGTCGGGTTAGGACTTTCTGAGCTCCTTAGTTCTTTGATAAATTCACGAGCTGAGGGAGTTTATGTGGTAGATGCATATACGTTATCTAAATCTATTCATGCATGTAGTTTATATAGATTATCTAACTCTAGCTACTAGAATTGAGCCTATGGCATATTTATAAAGCTCTACAAAGGCATTAGGTCTGTAAATATATTTATTTAATAGAGATTAGAGTTTATAAAAAATAAGCTAAAAATTAAGTTCTGGCAGCTGGGATCTTCGGCTTGTTCGAAATTTTTAATAACTTTGATTTTTACTGAGTTTATCAGGAGCAATAAAAGCTAAGCTTAAATCAATTTGTGCAAACTCATTTTATCTGTGGAAATGCCTATGATGCCCACTGTTTAGAGTCAACTTGTCTCTTCTACCACATGCGCTCTGCACACACTCAGTTTGTCGTTTCATTTTTTTTATTGCTGGACTCTTTGTCGAGACCTGGTCTGGACGGCATTGACAGCTGCCAGTGTTGTGTAACGCACACTTGAGCCGAGCCTAGGTCGAGGTATTTTGTCAATTAACGCTTAATGTGCTGCGCTACACTGTGTTCCGCTTCGTCTTTCTTGCATTCCCTTTACTGTCAGCCCCCTGTGCAATGCTCGGCTGGCTCAAGATCTCCGGCAGGGAACGTGTGGGAGATAGTCGAGGCGGAGGCTGGAGCAGTGCATTTCAAATTTCAATTTACCGACAACTGTTTCGATTGCTTACATTGATTTATTTACAATGTTATTGTTCGCTTTGTTGTCGTTGTTGTTGCTGCTGTTGTTGTTGTTGTTGTTTGCTGCCTTCGCGGTTTCGCATTGGGTCTCAGGGCTTTTGCGAGTTCGCTGCCCTCTCTAATCCACTAATACTCAAACTGTGCCAGCGCGCATTCGCAGCGATTCATATCGATTTGAAGCGGGTTTTTGGTTACCTCTCACCCTTCCTCTATCCATCCCCTCCCCACCCCTCTTCACCTATCTGGCATTGGTATTGAAATGGATTTATTTGGCTCGGCAAAATATTTGGCAGGTCGCGTTGCAGAGCTTTGTTTTTTTTTGTCCGCCTTGTGTTCAGTGTTGGATAAGGGCTTTACATGCAATCCATGCAGTATGCGATAGTTGCTGTTTACATTGGTGGGCGTGGCAGCCGCCAATAGCACAATAGCATTAAAAACCAGCTGCATTGTGTGTGCGTTTGCCTCTTTTATTTCCCAACATGCTTCTTATTACACAATATTTATTTGCTTTGCCCCCACCCCCCGCCTCCCACCCCCTATAACCGCACTCAAAAGCCCAAAAACACTCACAAAATGTTATTATTTAGTGCAGCTTCCAACAATGGCGGCCCAGCGTCAGTCAGTGAACACGATATCGAAAAATGTATAAAATGTAATTTGCAAAGCTCTGCGATTTCCAGGCACCTGCAAGTGGCAGGCATTTGTATCGGCTATATATAATACAACAACAACAACAACAACAACAACAACAACAACAATAAAGCAAACTGTGAAAACAATAGAGAACTGAACAATTTTCGTAAATTGTTTTTGATTTTTTAGTTTTCCTTGGAATTTCTCCAAATTTCAATGTAGCTTTGCAGTTCTGATCACAAATAATAATAATAATGTCAATAAATATGTAACTCAAATGTGAACCGAAATTTAATAATTATTTTGTACGAGGCTCCCGAAAATAGGGAACTTTCAGCCTTTCGAAAACAACATCAACAACAACAACAACAGCAAGGGAAGTGCGAGCAGCTTGGGATCAAATCAAGGAACAACCACCCAAGGGTCGCCATCCTTGACACACACGTATATATTGTCATATGTTCAGTGTGAGTCTAAATTTTCGAATCGTTTGAATTATTTATTTATTTTTCTTCAATATTGCAGAGCTGCAAGGAAAACGAATTTAGGAAGAATGCGCAACGACAGCGAAGGTATTGATGTAGGGACCACCACCGAGGGGGATGAACGCTCTGATCCAGAGGGTGTCCACTCGGAGGGAGACGATGCCAGCGTCCTGCCCAGTGGCAGCCGCACTTTGGACAAACGCCTCAACCCGGAGGCACCCGACTTTGTGCCCGGCGTAAGAAACGGCTTGCTGGCCGCCAAAATAGTCGAGGACTGTAAGTAGCCGATATGGTAGTAGTAGCCCATTTACGTTGTTCCACTGCCTTAGCTAAACAACGACTGCCAGTGGCCAACTATACACGCTGGAGCAATGCCGCTGGAGAGGATGTGTCATACGGACCGCGCTACGATGGCATCTGGAGCGAGAGCTGCATCCAGGCCAAGGCCCTAGCCGGGGCGCAGCCGACCATCGTCGAGTCTGTGGGCGACCGGAAACAGCAGCAGGAGCAGCAGCAGCAGCAGCAGCCGCCACAGCCGAAGAAGCCATCGTTGAAGAAGCGATCCAAGATCAGTTGCCAATTCGAACTCGAGCCCGGCTCCGACACAGCACCGACTGGTCGCTGCTGTGCCTGCGAAATCATGTAGTGTTAGTTTCGTTTCATGTGTATGTATATATATATGTATATATACATATATATATTTATTTATATGTATATTTATATATATGTATATGTATATTTATTTAGTTTTTTGGATAGTTATACTTTTTCAAGCATTGTCTCACTATATTTAAGAGAATAAACGCCTAAGTGCCATGGCTGCCCACCTGCCGCCCCGTCTTTGGCCTTGCCGCGACCCCCAGTCGACAGCCAGGACGAGCTACTTTGTCCTGACTTTCCTAATGATGTTGAATATGCATTGAAAGTTTTGCCTTGCTGCGCCCAGAAACTTGGCTTCTCGCATGCAGCCAGCCAGCCTGGGCTCACCTGAGCGCAGGTAGTTGCCCGCATCGTTGACTTTGCCCTCCAGCTGACTGCACTTGCACAACCTCCAGCCTGATTGTATCCCTTCCCCTCTCTGCCTCCCTCTGGCTGGGGTGCTGGCACTTTTGTTTTTGGGCGTCCATAAGTGGCTTAAACTCTCTGCCTGTGTGAGCGTAATGAGAAAAGTTTCGTGTCTTTTCATGTCTCATTTAGAGCTGAAAGCAATGTACGTTGAGTCGTTGCACAAGTTGGTTAAGCGACAACAGCCAAGCAGATGACAGACCCGAAAATGGACGCAGCTGCCCTCACGGCTGACGCTCGCGCTGACTTTTGAATGATTAAAATGGGGCTCGCGGCCATGATTGCACCCGCTCCCGCTCCCGCTCCTGCTGCCATGTGAGACCAGCTGCACTATTTGGGCGGAAACAATTACCAACTTGTATGCAAAAGTGCAAATTGTCGAGCAAGCAGCTTTGCTCAATGTCAACCACACAGGCATGCACGCACACATCCCGTGCACTCGTCCGAATGGAGGAGCACTTTTATGGTAATGACTGACATTATAATATGATATAATATAATATAATATAATGTCATTAATTGTGATGAAAAGAGAGTTAAAGAACTTACAACTTTTTTTGTCCTACAATATGAATGATAAGAATTCACTCGATGCAAAATTCCGACAGGTCTCAGGGTCTCATGCTTTCACTACTTTGCTTCATATATCTTTCCATCTTTGTCTCACTCAATCTCTATTTCTCTCTCTCTCTTTCTATGTATCAATCTATCTCATCATATTTATCTATCTATCTCTCTATTCAACTGTTTTTTTTTTTCTATCTCACGTTCTCTCTCTATCTAACTATCTATCTATCTATCTATCTATAAATTTATCTATCTCTCTTTTCCGCTCTCTATTCCACTCTCTATCTATCTCACGATCTCTCTCTATTTTCTCTCTATCTTACTATATATGTATGTATGTATGTATATCTTTTCTCGCTCTCTTTATTTCTCTCTCTCTCTTTACTAATCTTTTTAATCAATATTTCGCATTACCAGTTTCTCTCTCTCGCTCGCTCTCTCTCTCTCATTCTTTTTACTATATACTTCATTCATTATATGTATTTCGTTCTCACATTCTTTTTTCCACTATTGCTCTCTCTCTCTCTCTCTCTCTCTCTCTCTCTCTCTCACACTCAGTCTTCCTCTCCATCGCCTCTCTCTCTCTTACTTTCTCTCTCATTCGCTCTCCATCTCGCATGCTCTCTCCTTCTGTCTCTCTCTCTCATTATCTCTCCATCTCGCACTCTCTCTCCTTTCGTCTTTCACCCATTCTCATTTTCTACAATTCTTAGTCGTATTCGTTTCTTTGCCGCTTTTCTCTCAGTGTACACACACGAACAGATAATGGGGACACCTGTGTGTCTTGCTGTGCCATTGTCAATGTGTCCTGCATCTGTCCGTTCCATTGCTTACTGTCTGCCTGTCTCTCTGTCCGTCCGTCTGTCTGTACGTTCGCCACCTACGACGGCTATGCTGGCAATTTCCGTGCAGTTTTGCCTGCTGTTTGTTTATGAAACAAGTCACGTAAACGTCGGCGCTCGCTGCGGGGGCGTTGAACTAAGCACACGGTCTAAATGGGCGTGCCGGCACCTTCTGATGCCAGACCTTGTTGGCATTGTTGCTGCTGTTGTTGTTGCTGTTGCTCCTTCTCTTTGCCACTTTTCGGCAAATCGAAAACGTAGCAATTGTCAAGTAGCACGTCACCTGCGAGGCAATTGGCCATGGCAAATGTAACTTAGCCCCACTCCCACTCTCTCCCTCTCTTTCACTGTCTCTCCCACTCGCCATTCCGTTTACTGGGCCAAAAAGTTGGCGATCTTTTGGTGGCCCGCACGCTGATTGTTGACATTTGACTGTTGGTTTCTTTGTTCAACTTGTCGCCGCATACATATTCATAGCGCAAATATTTTTGTTAGCCATCGACGCACGGAAATACACAACAGAAAAAACAATAACAAAAAAAATATTCCAACAGCAGCCAATAAATGCTGCCGGCTAACCGACAATGATGCCCCATTCATGATTTATGCATCGATTTCAAATCACAAACCCAAAACACGAAAACAATTGTGCCCAACTTGCAAATGAATAAAGCGAGACCGAAAAGTGACTAATGCAAAACTATAGAAAAATAATGGAAATACAAATAAAATTAAGAATAAAAACCCAAATGTCCCTGTGTATTTGTAAACGTGTATATACATATATATTTCATGATAGATATCGTGGCGCTTCGTTAAAATGACAACGATTTCAATAACCAAATAGCTTTCCATTTGTTTAGCAATAATCTATTTAGAGAGTTGATCACAAATACTATTCCACCGAAAGTTTTCAGATATGTAAATGAAAGGTGATTTCATGAGTTGGATATATATATATATATATATATATATATATATATATATATATATATATATATATATATATATATATATATATACCATAATATTACTATGAAATTTTCTGGATATATTTGAATATTTTTATTTTATTTTCTTATCTTCTATATATGCTTAAGATTTATTTTTTCAATTTTTTTCCATTTTTTTGTTAATATATATATGTGGAAGTATATATAAATATCTTTATATTCATTTAATATATATATATATATATATCTATATATATATATATATATATATATATAGTTCAATTTCATTATAGAATATTCTTAAAATATTTAATACTTTATATACATACATACATAAATATACATTTACATATATATTTAAGAAATGAATTTATATAATTATGGAAATAAATATATTTATTATACATATATTTAATTTATAAAATTTTAAATGGATTTTGAAGTTTTTTCAATCACGCAAATATATATGTTATTTGAAAAAATATGTATATATGGATTATAAATATAATATATACTTTTGTCAATTCCGTTTCAGAATGAATAATACAAAATATGTATTTTTTAATTGATATCAAATTTTTTGTATGTAGAAATTTCCATATGATTTTTATTCAAATACTAATAAATATGTATTTTTTAAATTGTTTATATCATAATATATATATATATATATATTTCAATATTAATGTAATCCAAAACTCACACCTGACTCAGTCATATAAAGGGTATTTGCCAGTCGTTCAACTGCTCTCTGTTTTGCTTTGTTCAATATATATTTTTGCCGACAGACAGCCGATGCCAGGCACTTTTAGTTAAATTGAGCAACAAACACGTTTGGCAATAAAACTGATTCCCCAACCCAAGGCAGCCACCCCTTTGGAAAAAACCCCTACTCGATTTCCCATTTCCATCTATACATATATAAATATATAAATATAAATATATACATATATAAATATATATATAAATATATACATATATAGATATAGCTGGAGCGACCCGAAAATGCCCGCCGCAATGCGCTGGCGGAGTTTTGCACATTCTAACAGATTTATTTCACTCGAAATAGTTTCATTTTAGTTGCATTATTGTTATTGTTACGTTAGTTATTGTTGTTATAGTTGTTGCTTGTGCTGTTTGCCAGAGCAACTGTGGAAAGTTTTTCTATTATTTTCAAATTTAACTTTGCCATTTGTTTGAATTTCGTGTGAGTGAGCAAAAGGAATCGGGGCAATGGCGGCCATCTAAATGGAAGGGCGTACCAAATGCTTTGCTATCAGTTTAGCCTTCATATATGAATTATACTAACGTACTATTTATAGGAATGTAAAACTTTTAAATGCACTCACATCGATGCGTGCACACTGCGTATGAATAATCGAAAACTAGGGAGGGGATTCGGATGTAACAAAAAGGAAGTGGGAAATGCGCGAAAATATTGCAAGGTGCTGACATTAAGGTAGATACGGAACTTTGAGCTTATTTCGAGTCATATCTACATTGTGCCTCTTAATCATAGATATTGTTGTAGTGTATGTGGCTAATCTAAACGAATTCTTAAATATTTTAAGGAAGTGAAGACTTATATATAATATAAAGAAAACATTCTTACAATTAAGACTAGACGCGTCTGTCCATTTAAAAACCTTGAGTGCCCATAGCAATATTTTGAGAGGAAAATTTATTTTTATTTGTAAGGGTAGAAAATAAATTTACTACCTCCTTGAATGCATTACAAATAAACTATATTTATAATATATAAACTATATCCTTCGGTAATAAAATGTATGACGGATACTCATATCACAGAACGCGTTTTTTTAATATTTTAGTACCGAATACTGGAGTTAAGGCAGTTTATCATATAAATACAAAATATGTATTCTTATTATTCTTTTTTTTTTTTTTTTTAGAGTATAAATTTATTGTGGGAAAAAGTTGTTTAAAAAATATCGAAAATATCGATATTTTTAAAGTTGAATATCAAATATCATTTTGATATTTTTTCAAAACTTAAAATATCATCGATACGATATTTTAAAAATTTTCGACAACCCTAGTAAAAATGCTGAAAATCTTTTCCCTACAAATTCGCTAGTGCATGAGCTTTTCATCTCAGTCTTCGGTCATTTGAAATATGCAAGCGATTAAAGCACTTCAACGCGCTGTTCAGTCACTGCCTGTTTACAGATTTCAGTCAGTTGAATTTGATAGTACAGCTAAAACATAGCCCCTAAGCCTCATTGCCGCTGCTGCAGGTGCATCTGCCCACCTGGCCTTGTTGCTCCTGCAGCAGGTTGACACTCGCGTCGCGCTGTTCGCTGCCCAAAACAAACACAGCGCAAAAGGTGGCCAAATTACTGCCGGTTTCATGTTGTTGCTGCCCTTGTTGTTGTTGTTGTTGCTGACGCTGGTGTCAGTGTTGCCACCTTGTTGTACAGAACATTAAATACAAAAAAAGTGAGAAAAGTAGGAGGAAGATAACAACATGGCCGCACAAACAGTTGCAAATGTTGCATTTGCATGCATGGCCAGACATTCGCCAGTGGCCACGGCTACTCTCCTGGTCGTCCAGGTGAGCGCCGCTGCTATTTAGACAAGTGACATATGCGCCGCATACACACATACACACATACACATACACACAGATACACTTCATGCAACATGCAAAATGGTGTGTCAAAAGGAAAGCAGCGTCGCTCGCTACGGCAGATAGCAGTCGACTTTGCCAACACCTGAGGCAACAGCTGCTGCTGCTGCCCGAGCTCTGCCACTGCGCTGCCACTGCGCTTAAGAGGAAACGCTGGCTGCGCGCAAATTGCAGGAAACCGGGCAACGGCGAATGGCAAGCACCGAAACGAGAAGTGACAAACAAACGAGGCAAACAAACAGAGCTGGCAGAGGCAAACTAAACAACAAACTGGGCGCACTCTGTTTTCCATACCCAGTGAAAATATAGCCAAATAATAGGGTATACTGTAGTCAATCATATGTGGAACGCCAAGTTAACATTGCCATGTCGTGTGGCCTCACTTACATAGATACATATCCACATATATATAGACCGTTTCGTATTTCCTAATTGCAGCTCACGTGATATGGCGATGCGTTGTCAGATAAGACGCCAGCTAACACCCCCATTGGTGGCAATACACGGGTGTACATAGTTTAACTGTAACCCAATTGGGCTCTGAAGCGGACAGTAAACATGTTCAGGCTTTTCCTAAGGCGGCATATGTAAGGCAACATGATAAGATAACATATAAGTGCTATAGGAATTCGATAAGTGTTTGCTAAAAAAGTTAGGCAAACAACTGAAAAGCACCACTCTCATTTGTAAATGATAGATAATAAACATGTTTATCCGCATAAGTAAGGAATTATAGATTTCGATACGAAAGAGGTAAATATCGCTTAGGCAGCTAAATCTCTCTTGATGTTCCTTTAAATTATGAAGTCAAAGTTTATAGATATTTTTCTTCAAGGGCAGCTTCGCTCTGTAGTCTCTCATCGGAGCTATTTTCGTTTCTGTCTGCAATAACTGCTCTCTCTCTCTCTCTCTCTCTCTCTCTCTCTCTCTCCCTGTCCATTTCTCTCTCTCTCTTTTCCTCTGCAACTCCTTCTCTGTCTGACCCTTTCCTATTTTCTCTATCTCTGTTACCTATTTTCTTTCCAGCTG